>JACCGJ010023579.1:0-32521 GCA_013407085.1 Atriophallophorus winterbourni
GTCGGAGCATTTTCGTGAGCAATTTAGTTGGCAAGCTGCAGATGGTTAATTGCCTTCTATTTTGTGTTGTGTATCCTGGTCGGTTGATTTTACGCCTCCGAGCGAAGCCGAAATCAAGCTCGACATTGAGTCAATAAAAAGATTAAAGGCAGCTGGTCCTGATGGACTGACCCCGGTTCTGTTCAAGGATGGTTACGATATTCTATTTAGCAACTAGTTGACCTTTTTCGTCAGGTAGGGAACACGGCAACTATTCCTCAGTGTTGGGGAGAATCTATAATTATACCTATTCTCATGCTCTAATCACAGGGGAATAAGCCCGTCATTACCCGGTTACTTGCTTCAGTATGTCTTCGCCGTCTTACATTACACAGAGAATCACAGATTCGTGAAGAGCAAGCAGGATTTCGTCCCGGTAGAGAGATGTGTCGATCAGATATTCACTCTTCGGCTAGTCATAGAACATTGCCATGCTTATAGGCAGTTCATTGTCGCGATCTTTCTTGATTGTAAGGATGCTTTTGATTCGCTCGACAGGAACGCATTATTTAATACCTTATTACTCAAAGGTATCCCACAAAAGTACGTCAGCACATTTCGGGTGCTTTATTCCTATAGTTCTGGGCGCATTAGTCAGCGTGTCAGCCTACCAAGGGTGTACGGACTGACAGGTCTTTTGTGATGGTTGCGACATGTTTTAAAAATGCCTGGTTGCAGCTTCGCGTACCGCGCCTTAATGACTAAGCCTGGTAGAGGAATAACCAAGTAGCTAATCAACGACTTGCCGTGTTCGAATGAAGAAACTAACCCTATCTTTTGCCGCAGTTGGACATATTCCTTTGCCTGGAAAATTCAAAATATCCAAGAAATAGTTTATTTAAGACCGTGCGTTCTATAGCTGCAGTCTGAAGTGAGTAGCGCCTAGGTAGTTTATTGTGTCGTAATTTTTTAATACCTTTATCATTGTATCATATTTTATGAAAAATCACGGAATCGCGCGCAATGAAACAACGAAAAACAAGCTGATTTTATTCGAAGTTTCATATCCCGCTCTTTACGCATTTACTCATCTGTTTTGCCTGCTTTATATTGCTTGGTACTTTGTCTGGGTCCACATCTGTGCTCCATGATGATAATGTAAAGTGATCTACTGGTTCAGGTTAATAATTGTATGAAAGCACAAGCATGATCCAGGCAAAGTGCCGCACGTTCAGAGACTGCACGTGGGCTAAGATACTTTCAGGTTGCCCAGGCTGACGATACTAATGAAAGGAGTCTTTGGTCCTGGACCAACAATCATAAGAATATTCGCGCTAATCGTCAGGATAAATGTGGATTAAGAGCAACGACGGGTATTTACGGAAGTGTACCAAAAACCATTCAGGTTTTAGCGTAATTTGTCTATAACTCTGTATTCTGAGACGATTCAGATTGAATTTCCGGTAAATGCCTTGGATTCTGCATCATCATACTTTTCACTATGAAGCATAGGTCAGGTGCCAGACAGTACCAAACAACTTAAACCACGACAGGTGATGAGCAAACCCGTATAAATAAAGCAGGCATGGGAAATATACAAATTCATATGAAGTGTACCTTGTATTTGTTCTCCCTGTCCTTATCAGGCTCTGCAAATAAAACGGGTCGAATACAGCGATGAGATTACTTAAATTGATAGTTCACAAAATAGTCACACTATTCACCTCAATCTCATGTCTCTGTGTTCTGGTAGGTATACTAAATCAGATACTTGTCTGCTTAACACCAGGAAAATTGATTCTCATGTGGAAAAATTTCATACTCGTTGTTTTTACTCAAACCCAAAGCTCATGTTTGTACTACTGAATTTGAGTTTTTATTTTATCGTCTAACCAAAACTTCGGTCTGTATATTGGTAAAATATTACTATCAATTACTGTTCTATTGATTACTGGTTTATCATAAACATTTCTCCTATTTCCAGGTGTATTGTCAGTTCTCGTGACATCATGGATAACCTTATAGCTGATGTATCCGACATTGATTTTCTAATCGAGACACAACTTGACCGGCAAATTGGTTTGGGTTGTCTCCCATTTTCTAACATGAACAGTATGTTTTATTTTCGAGAGTTCACGTTATAGAATCCGGTGCTGGTGTTTGTAAATTCTTTATTCTCAATCGATGCACACTAAATAATTTGTGTCCATTACGACACATCAAGGCAGATAGAACTGTTGTTTGTAAACATTGGCTGAGGGGTTTGTGCAAAAAGGGAGATGATTGCGAATTTCTACACGAGTATGACATGACCAAGATGCCCGAGTGTTATTTTTTCTCGAAATTCGGTAAGTGTGTTTTCCTTGTAAGTGATTGTTCAGGTGAATGTATGAATAAGGAGTGTCCCTTTCTCCACATTGATCCAGCCAGTAAGGTACAAGATTGCCCTTGGTATGACCGTGGCTTTTGTAGAAATGGTATGTTTTTTGACTATATCCTAACGTTTTAAGGACCCATGTGCCGTAACCGTCATGTTCGTAGAGTAGCCTGCAAGAATTACATCAATGGATTCTGTTTATTGGGAAAATCTTGTAAATACGCTCAGTAAGTTGCTGTTTTCTTTCAATATCATCGCAGTCCGATATGGTGGCCGCTCCCTGGAACTGATCAAGACACTCAAAAGACCAGATGGATATGCCATTATTGCAGTAAGTTTTTGGTTATACCGATGCTTGTTACTGTGGATATTGTGCACGGATGTGCAATCGTAAAGTACGTATGTGCTGTGCGGCTAACACCGTGCTAAATGATTGGCCAGAGGTAGTGAGCTGCATGCTGAAACAAGCTGGAGTCTCACTACCATTTCTATTTTCTTTCTCATATCTGTTCTAGGCCTGGGCAACCTGACAGTATCTTAGCCCACGTGCAGTCTCTGACTGTACGGCACTTTGCCTGGATCAGGCTTGTGCTTTCATACCATACCATACTGTGGATACTGTGGGAGTGCCCGAATCAGCATGTATGTAAGATGTATGAACTTAATACCCTGATCGAGGCGAAGTGCTGGTTAATCAGTGACTGTACGTGGTCCAAGCTACTGTCAAGTTTCTTAGGTCTAGAAAGGTTTTTGAAATAAAAAAATGCACAGTGAGCACTGTGTTAATTAGAATTGTGTTGTATCTGTGAAGCGCTACTGCTAGCCCAGCCGTGGGTTAATGGAAACATCCGTAACTGAACTGGTATATTGACTGAATGAATGATTATCACAATGTCTGTACGGTGGACGATAGCCACATTATGCACTTGCGATCGATATTGATTGATACCCGATCGATAGTTCATTCACCGTCTATACTACACCTCCCCACTTCGAAAAAATGAACACGTGGAACAATTGAATAATACCTAAGTTATCGTGGGTTCACAGATAAACGGCTGATCGTTTGCGTGATTCTGGTTTTATAAACTGGGGGTTTCAGGTGGCTCGTTGAAAAACTTCAAAGAGTTTCAGTCAAATCCTGATAATGAAGTCATATTCAATTCGTTGAAATCAGAAATTCACACAGAAAATGCCTCTACAAAATATAGGTTGCAGTCTCCTGAAATTATGAGTTGAAAACAAAAGATTTATGAAGGCTGGAGTCTGACCTCGAACTATCGATCGCAAGTGCATAATGTGGTTATCGTTCACTGTACAAACACTGATAATCATTCATTCAGCCAATACAGCAGTTTGGTTATGATTGTGTTTTCTCTAGCCCACGGCTGGGCCAGCAGTAGCGCATCACAGATACAACACAATTGAAAGTAACACAGTGCTCACTGCGCAGTAAATAAGTATTGCACAATTGCACATCCGTGTCATCAGACTGCATGGACATGTTAAATGCTGTTGGATAAGACATCATGTACTTGGGATGTACATTCTTGGTCTATATCGACCAAAGATAACCAAAAACATTCGTAATTCAGTCGCATTCACTTTTGAAGTAGCTTATATCGTAACACTGTCTCAAATATTTTCTTGCGATTACGGAGCTCTGTCGTTCCTTTTAGGCGGCGCATTATCATCTTGTTGCATTAAATTACAATGCTCCCGTTTACAATGTATTCGATTTTATGGTTATTGCTCTTTAAGCCTGCAACGTCACTCTTACGTAGGCTTGTTATTGCCCTTGAAATTTCTCGGTATTTATCATTATCGCAAGGCTGTGTTTATCAATACCATCTCAAACCTAAAGTCGCCTAATTTCGCGTGTTCATTAATTGTGTTGGCAAGCTTAATACATTTATACAATGAACAGTTTTATATTAAAGTGATTTCAGCCAGTTTTCTATTCGCTTATGAGAATGAATAATCCTCTATCACACATCATTCCCAGCACCTTTATAAACTTTTCTATAAGTTTTGTTTAGGAAATACACTTATTGCATACTATTTGAATTAGGCCGCTTTCGTACCGTAACAAATTTTAATGTTTTGCTACAATCTCATCCAATTCCACAGATGAACGTGGACATAAAATCCAGTTTTGTCTCAAGCTTCCGTTGGAAGAGCGTTTGAGATTACAAGAACAGCAACGCACACAGTCGCTGAATCCCCATACAACAAATCTTGGACTTATGCACACCGCTGCATCCGGAATCGGCCCCCATCGTCTGCAATCCGAACGACTAAAGTTCGGAGGCCTGATGAACTTCACACAAACCATCACGTCCGGTCCGCGTCAGGCGCAACAAAAGCCACTTGAAGAAGTCACTTGCTTCAAGTGTGGTGAAAAGGGCCATTATGCCAATCGATGTAACAAAGGTTATTTGGCATTCCTTAGTAAAGTATCGCTGGAACCGAATGACGGTGGTGGTGCCCGGGGTTGAGAAAATACTGCTTCCTGTTCTTTGTACATAGTTTGTAATCCCCAGATGATTTCCATAAAACATTTTGTTCTTACTATCTCTTTTTAATGCGTACTGGAAGAAATGGAGTGAAATATTTTCGTTGCTAATTACGAGGTGAATTCTGTCACCCTCAATTTACAGGTAATCACAACGGAATTTTTTCAATAGAATGTGGGCAACTGCACATTTGCTACCGTTGCTTTTACTTGGGCTAAGATATTTTCACGTTTCCCTGCTTCGATAGAACACTAAGGAAGCGTAAATGGCTATACCCTGTAGATGTTTTCGTGAGTGTTTTAGCCTAGCTCCATTAATATACATGACATTATATGCAGTGTCTGTCTAGGCCTGGGCAACCTGTCAGTATGATAATCCATTTAGAATTTACGACAGTGCGGTACTTTGCCTGGATCAGCTTTGTGCGTGTTTACACACTTTTCTGTAACATAACGGGTTCTGCTCGGTTTGAGAGAGAGTATGCAGCTCACTACCGGTGGCCAATCTCAATTTATATTTTGTTTCCAATAACTATCTAGGCCTGGGCAACCTGACAGTATCTTAGCCCACGTACAGTGTGCGGCACTTTACCCGGATCAGGCTTCTGCTTTCATACATACACACATATATACCGCTGGATTTGCATCCATAAGATACTATCAAAATCCGTATGATTCGAAACGATTCGATTTTGGGACACAAATTTTGATGTTTCACACAAGTGTGGGCGCCCTTTTTGCGTATGCAATTCAACGCCCAGGTTTAAGCGCAACATCAGCATTTTTTACAGGAAAGTTGACACAAGTGTTCTGCTTCGAACCCTCACTCCTGCTCGTTGCATTTGCGTGTAGTGTATTGACTACAAACGCGGTAATAGCTCACGATGGTGTCGTATGACTGTGCGTGGGTCATGATACTGCATTACCAATTGAACTGAGAAAATATTTCTAAACTAGCAATCACCACAATGTTCCGCGTGTCTCTAGCTTTATCCCACAACTAAAGTGTCCTAAAACATGGAATCGGTCGGCTTAATTTTTCTGGAAGTCAAACAGTTCCCATATCAAACCACCCGAGATCACTATGCAAATGGGCTAACAATGAATCGTTCTTCCTTTGGATCGTTTAAACCCCAACAAGATAACTACTTAACCGGAATACTGAAAAATCAAATTTTGCCTTCAGCACACAAATGATTTTTATTATACGATTGAATTCTTTATCATATATTCATCATTTAACTTCTACAATCCACAGCGGTTCAGGGCCGCGTTTCTTCGCACCGTGATACTCCGGGGCACTTTCGAGGCATTTTCGTTCCAGATATCTCACTTGTTTTCGTGCAACTTCTAAACGCTCAAAGTCGCATGCACTGCTGCATTGAAGCGGCGAGAAAACCGTGCACAGTATGCAAATCATAAGAGTTTGGTAGATCATCTGAAATGACACAAGGAGCGTTTATAACTGTTGCATTTAAAGGTGTTTGATGGAAATGGTTGATCGCTTTAACCTAAATCTATTGGCGACGAATGCTAATCGTTCGACTTTCAATAGCTGATTTGGAACTGTGCAACTTAATAACATATAATCCCAAACGTAATTCATCATACTGTGCGGCCCTTTGCTTGGCTCCTCAGTGCATTCATTGACCCCGCGCTTTCCGTCGAATAACACAACGATTTAACGAGATGTGAATTATTTCTTTTTCGTGACTACTCATCAGTACCAAGTCCTTTAAAATATTCACAATTTTGATCACGATGGTCACATGCCTCGAGTTTCGTTCTTATTGGAGCTCATCAGCGGTGCATAACTGATGAGTGCGTAAGGCGTATGAACAATAATAATTATCCATCTGTTTGTTATTTCTGTAATGCCTGTAGAAATTCAAATATAGCCATCGCAAGGGTATACATTCATCTGTTGGAAAGATGCCTAATACAATAGAAAGTAGATTGCCGCAACTGGAAAAAGAGCTTGCACAAGTGTAGAGCCATTAATCAAGCCTAAAACATTTAAACTGAACAAACGAATACGCTCAACTTTACCACCACCAAACTATGCTCATGAAAAGGTTGAATTGTTGCAACACGGCACACAGGAGATTGTTAAAAACGCCTTAAAACCGAAACCGTTCACATAGGAATTTCGCTTAGTGTTATCTGCACCAACGTGCCAGAGACGATTGAGAAAGTATTCTTGAAAAGACCCCAGCATGAATTGGCTGAATGGTTAAAACTGTGCACTCGGATGAATCTAAAAACGATCCATCCGGTTTCGTTTATTAGCTTGAGTCGTCACCCCAAAGTGCTACACCAAAATAAGCCGCGGTTGCTTAAGGTAGTAGTGCAAAATGAGTTAGAATTAGAGGATATATTTCTATCGACATACTTGCTACGGGACGGTATGGAAATACATCTCGTGTAGTTGTTGATGTGGCCTTGTCAGAGCGGGTAAAATCGCCACCGGAAGGGAACCAAGGCAAAACAAATGATCGTAACAAGTGCACCCTTATTCTCTTTAATGTCTCAGAAGATGCCATTGGTTCAGATACAAAGTTTAAATCCAACCACGACATACAACAGTGAAGATTTAATAGTAATACTATCCAAACCAGCAATGCAGCGGTTATCGATACTTTCCAAATCTCGAAGTCACCAAATTACGTAGGTAATGGTCCACGACTCCTCAAACTAACAATTTGACCACCTTTATCGTGGACACCGTGCTTAACATTTAGAACCAGTATCGATACAAATTTCCACGATAGATCAAAATTATCAGTAAACACGTGAAAACTGACTCTATCGTGGAGTTGCCGAGCCTGTTGGTACTGAGCATAGCGATGCCGGGAATCCTGATTGAAAAACGGATGTCGACTGACTCTATCGGAGTCGTCGATGTAGTATACCCATTAACACGAGCCCCACAATCGTTGACACGTACTCAACTTATCTGCTCAAATACTCATCATCCAACACTTTCATCCAGATTAAACGTTAAATGTTTCTACGCAAACGAACAATGACAAATCAATCACCCGAGATAATCGAGCTTCGTGGAAAATATTCACCACTCCTGATAGACGTAAAGGGAACCATTAAAACTTTGAATTACCATCGGCATTAACGAAACAATGTAATAAACGCTCTTGTTAAAAATTCCTAATCACAATTCACCACTTATTGTCGAGCCTTTTGTTTCAAAATTGAACGAGGACCCAATAAAAGAGATGCAACTTACCATATGTAATTTTTGGGATTCAGTCCGTTCGTGTATCCTTTTATACTCGTAGACATGATTCGAAGATCGATGATTGGTTAATCGCGGAAACGCGAATTCATTAAGCGTTGTTGTTCCGAATGGCAGTCCATTGAATAGGTCTGCTGCGATTGGTTTCAACTAATGATCTACGAAATATCAGCGTGAAATTTAGCTGCGAACCTCACATGTGGAACAACCGGTAGTAATGATTTAACTCAATCGCCTTGATATAACAGTCGTACTGATCATTCATCATCACCATCATGGAGACCACCGTAGGTCTTGCGTTGTTTTTAAATATCAAAAAGTGACGGTGTAAAAATATTTCAATGAGCAGTGAAATGTCCGTGACTTATAACTTTTTAACATTCCATTAATTTAAAAAATTCTTGTTTAGGATTTTAATGGAATTTGAGTAATTTTTGAGTTTTTGTTCCCACAAGGTTATTCTTCTTTACTGGCTCAAAATCTGTGGTAGAATATCTTAACTTTTATGCAACACCATATGGTTTGAGATTTGGATGTTGCATGTTTTTCGAGGTAAAATTAGTTACAACGATTTTAGAGTACGCAATCGATTGGAATATGTTTGAGATCGATCGTTTATTCATAATGCAAAGAAATTTGAGCGCAATCGGTTAGAGCAGTTTTTGGGTAACGTATCACTTGTGAAACAGAAGCTTCGTCAGACCAAGGATGATAGTCAGGACAGGGAACATGATTAAGTAGTAGTCCACCCCCCCGCCACTGATATGACCTTACCGCTAAACAGCCTATAGTATGTGTGACTACTCATCTTATGTCTATAATACGCCTACGGTGTTTCAAATCTCGTGGGAATGGCCAGGATCAGTGGTCGATTTGCCTACTAGTGTGTATCCCCATCAATCTAATACAAGCGAACACGGTCAAGGTCGGTTGACACAGCATCCAACATCTGGCGCTCGTCACTGATTCTTGAACTGCTCAGTAAGCAAAAAATCCCGCTTTTACTACATATGTTATTCGTAATTCCCATATTATGCTGTGGATTTTGTAAAGCTATGTGCTTTTTAGACCATTAAATTGAATTGAATTGAATCATTATATTGTGGTGCTCACATCCCCATCCCTTACACACCACTACCGGTTTCTGGCTGTTTGCCGTCACCAGGTGGAGACAGTAAGATCAGGTTCAGTGGGCCTTGAAACAGTGGAAAAGCGGTAAACAAAGTTGAATCATTGTTTCTCACAATAAAATTGCTTACATGCCATTCATGCGTTAGCAGTCTATCCAAATTAGCAATGGTGAATTGAAGTCCAATGAACTTTCAGTATTCTCACTGAACTTAATCCTAAGCTTTAACGTGATTACATTAAACAGCCGGAAACCGTTTGTAAGTGTGGTTGATGTTGGCAGAATTATACATTAATCTTTTCCAAGATTATAAATGACGCCAATCAGGAGTGTTATTTCAGCGCCAACATTGAAACATGGGATATTTTTGAATGAAATATTTCCAGGGCTCAGGGAACCTAATCTTACTGTCTCCACCTGATGACGACAAACATCCCGAACTGGTTGTGGTGTACAAGCGAGGAGATGTGAACACCACAATATTTTGGAAATTTTTCATTGTTTTCGCTTTGGTTGACTTTGTGATCGATATAAAACCTAACACCCTAAATTGTTGGTCTTTCCATTCGATTTTGTGCATCATTTAAGGATCCATGTTTTATGAGCGCCTGTTCCAAAAATGAGTTCCATTAATTTGAAACATACGTTATGAAGTCTGAAATTTTTACCCTGAAGTAATAGTTGTAGTCCTGAGTTAAACATAAGCAGAATTTCGCTAAGCGTATGTTTCAGATTCTTGACTATCTATCAAGCGCTTACAAAGAGAGCCATAATGGCCCAGGTCAAATCATCTTCATTCCCTGATGTAAGAAACCATGATCAAAATATATGATGAAGTGAACATCGAAAACCATCGGATAATAGATAGAAAGGCCTGCTGGTAGCCAACGTACAGCAATCTTTTATGGAAACTTTTGGCGAACGGAACGCTTTGGTTTCAAATCCAAGTTATGGTCGGGCACAAGATCACTGTACTCTCAGTCAATCACGCGGTAATTGCTCCGAAACAAAATTGCTCATTGTGTTTGATTACTGGACGAATTTGGCTAACATTAGTTTGATTGTATCTGGCACGCGACACGCGCGGAACTCGTATTGCTTTTCTGCACAAACTAGCACTCAGAATGATCCTGATTGGGGAGTTAATGGAGGTTAACGCATTTTGTCTGGTTGAATCAATTAACTCACTGTCCATCACGACTCGAGATTGTCCTGTGAAATCTGTCAAAAATAACAAAAATGATCGTAACATTGAACCAATTGCCAACTGGAATAAACCTCGCGAATGCTGGTTTTTACGTAACAGAAAATAACACTCGAATAATCTATTGCGTAGCAACAAGTGATATCCTGCCACATCGATTTTTAGGTTTGAATTACAGTTGTTTTAATGGATGTGATAAAAACGGTGTTGTTAAAAAGCTCGTTTATGGGTCAGAGGATATTAAATAGATTTAAGGATATTTTCTAAATTCGAATACGATTTCATAAAAGCGATGAACAGATATTCAAGATTCAAGAATTTATGGTATAAAAAGCTTGTAGCTGTACAACACTATAGGATATTCGTATACGTAAAAATATATATAAATTTGAGGCGTTGGGAAGATCGACAATTCCTGTAGTTAAAAACATGTCATGTATTGTCTCGGTATGATGGAAAAATATTCGTTAGGATAAATGTCGTGTTATATAAACGGGATGTGGTGTGAAATTACTATGCATAAATATATCCTGGTTGTTCCTTAAAATCCTTTCACTAGATGATTGTACAATATCTGAAAGTTCGGAGTTCCATAAGAAACAAACACGCACAGAATAGAACAACCGACGGCAGTTCCGTTGAGAATGTGTAATATCAAATGCCAGTGGGTGAGTACGTGTGGTATGCTTTGAGTTATTATTTTATAAGTTAGACTTAGATCCAATTGAACCGTCTGTGTAGGAGGGTTATCCAAATTATTGATGAACCAGTCGATCATCGTATGATAGGTGTGCGGAGAGCTAACCATTTTAGTTCGCTCTGTGATTAAATCCTTCTCGGAGCTTGATTTCTTTTGTAGCCATGGTGCCCCACGCTTGCACTGAGTCAGTTAATCCATCCACGCGCTTAATATACGTATTAAAAAGCATGAGGAAGTTTAACCGGGTGAAAATTGTGCAGAACATACGCCGAAGCAAACTAGCTGCGGCTAGCTGTAAAACTGCTCCAAACTCGGAGATGCCTGATCGTAAAATAAAAGGGGACATTCCAAGCGCTTATACAATTAGGATAGTTAGTATCTTTGAATCTGCCTTCGAAATCTATGGTTTGTCGTGCCAAATTTAGATGAAAATAACTTTTTTCATTGTGCATACCTGAAATTCATGGGTTCAAGGCACATAAATGTGGTAAAATTGTAAGAAAGTACAGCTTCGGTGTCCACGTTGTTCTTCTTCAACGGAATAACGCTTAAGTGACACTGAAAAGCTTATGGGCAAATGAGTTTTATTTGAATCCCTGAATGTTGCAGCCGGAGAAATTCTGGAGCTTGGTTTGGTAGGCAAACAGGATCAGCGGAGTACCACCCCACCGGTCGAAGGTTTTCTCACCGAATCGAAGTCGAACCAGCATTACCAAATGGGTTTAAAGAAAAGCTGCTGAAATCCGTGTCTGCTAAATCGGAGATATACATCAGAAACATTACTCCGGATGCTCAATACACAAATGCAACCGGATACGAAACGATGAATATCATTCTGTGCAATTGAGTTACGCAAGAATGTAGAACTCCTAGATGAAATTTATAATCGAGCAGATAAGTTGGCCATATATTACAGGAAAATGACATGCTGTATGCGAATGCTCAAACATACGGAGGACCTAATTTTGAAAATCTTTAAAATCTTACACACTGAAAACGCCGACTACGACAATTGGTGTGGTTTTGGTACAAAAATCCCAGCACCCGAGCATTCAAAGTGCCAGGCAATGCCGCGTAGCGAAAATTACGTGTTCTGTGTTGGGATCTCTCGTGAAAATCATACGAGTGGCTACTTGCATATTTGTACGCTCAAGCTTGTAGCATATTGTAGGGAGTGGTAGCAAAGAGACAGACCTGAAATCATTGCGCCAGCTCAACACATGGCGGGTGGCACACATCTGACCACTTACCGCAACATTCGGTTTCTTCAATCCAACATTAACCCCGCGTTGCACGCCCGCACATCGATTGTGTATCGATTCATCCCTGAGGTCAACCAACGTTAATCGCCTTCACCCACAACACATGAGAAGCCAATTGGTCAAATGCAAACAAACAATTACAACGGTGATCCTCAACGAGTCTGTCCGGGTTGTTACTTCGATCAGATTTGTCGGTCTATGTCGTGCCAACCGGGACAATACAAACCCTCGCCACGCATGGCTTGTTTGACTGACATTGACGAGTTGTATATCGTTCGATTGCGGCTGGCGTTGTCCATCTTCTCATACTTACGAAAATATTGTCGCGCAAACCGTTCGTATGCACTCAGTCTGAAACCCACGAGTTCGCAATTTTCGTCGTCGATATTTTCAGCGCTTCTTGGTCTTTTGTTGTGTCGGAGGGCAAAGTTCTGCATATCATTCGAAAGGTCATGATTAGTGCTCATCGCTAATACACCTTCACAATATATTTTAAACAAGCCGGTATACAACTGTCCGTATGAAACTCTATAGTGTTTTCTGTGTTATACGTTCTTTTACAGTTAGCAAACAGTATTCTCTAAGTTGTTTGTTGTTTCTACCACAAAATTTAAAAATTCGGTATTAACTTGGGCTAGTTTCTTTCTCACCATTCAACATGGATATTTTTATTCTTAGATAGTCGTAGTCAACTTATTAGTATTTCGGTCTGTTGATTTGGCCACATCTAAATAATATGTTCGATTCAGCAATAGAGGACAATATACGTAGCTCAGGATCAGGATGCTGATCAGATGGTGTTCGCCGAGCTTGTGTAGTTGTTGATGGACGTTTCGTCATCAAACTAGATGAAATTATTAGAAAAACCTCTTTCGAAGTGACTTATAATTGTTATTCATTGGTTTTAATAAGGTCCGTCTGTCTGTTTGCCATCACTCCCGGTGGTTGGTGAAATTCATATTTTGCATTGTTCTCCATCGAGTTTTCATTCTTCCTTAGGATTACAGCCAATTTGAAGTCGTGGTTAATTGATGTCTTTTTTGAGTGCCACGCTTCGATAAATTACCGCGTTCCTCAGTTGTTTACTTTGGCTAAAAGCTTCGCATTGTCCCAATCGATTTAGTTCCCGAGTTGATCAGCATGTATTGAAATAAATAGCCTTGGGTCGTGTCTTCGTAAGGCTAACCGGTGTTCATGTAGTCTTGTGCTCAGCTTGCGACCGGTTTGTCCGATTTAGTTTTTCTCGCAATCTCTGCACATAATCTTGTAGACAATATTTGATTGTTCCTCTTTCGCTGCTTTGTCTTTTGGATTGTTGAAGCGATTACGAAATGTTCACCTAGGTTTGTGCGCGATTTCTGTTTCAAATAGCCGAAGGAACCGAGCTGCTATTTCTGATAAATTTTGCATAAACGGACGACAGCACCAGACTCTGTTTCCATCATACTTTGTTTGTTTTTTACGGTCGAACTTGTTGCGTATTACGAAGCTTCTTTGGTATCCATTCTTCTGGAACACATTGAACAGGTATTCTTCTTCCTGTCTTGTTATATACCGTGTGATGCAATGTGTTTTACACATTTGAATAGAGTTCTAAAGCGATTGCTTTTATGGCTAGTTGAGTGCTTGCTCTGGAAGTTTAAGATTTGATTCGCGTATATATAAATATATATAGATATAAGATCTTTATATATAGATAAATCTATATATTACTGCATATAGATAATATATAGTTATGTGAGTGTGTGTGACGAAGCTTCCGGCTCATAAACTATTTATGAGCCGGAAGCTTCGTCAGACCAAAGTTAATGGTCTGAAGCGAAACATTGCCCAAAAGGTGCTGAAAACGAATCTGTAAGAATTTATT
Organism: Atriophallophorus winterbourni; assembly: GCA_013407085.1. Taxonomy (NCBI): domain Eukaryota; kingdom Metazoa; phylum Platyhelminthes; class Trematoda; order Plagiorchiida; family Microphallidae; genus Atriophallophorus; species Atriophallophorus winterbourni. The sequence continues at coordinate 14,287 of JACCGJ010023579.1, forward strand.
TACCTTATGTAGTTTACACGATCGATTCCAAGCATATTTCAATCAATGTATACCGGCACCTATAATTTATTTTTATAATTCGAACCATCAAGTAACGGTTCCGCTTACTCATGATTTAATAGTAGTAGCAATTAGTTAATATTTTATAGAACGATAATTCTGTTGTAAATTTTTTTAGGCGTTATCTTACGTTTTCTTTCCGAATTCGTTTTGAATTTGCTGGAAATAATCTCAAGGTACTCACAAATCTGATGACAAAATTTTAATTATTGACCATACTGCGGCAATGGTAGTCCATCACGCAGAATGAACCGTTCAACTGTTATTTGAGAAATATTCAAGAATCAAAATTCAAAATTCATGTTTTTTTTGTAAAATGCGAGTAGAATTACAATAACTCTTTTTCAAATTCCGATTCAGGCTGTTATAGAGAGGAGCAAAAACAGTTCCAAGTACGAATTATGGTGGGATTTGTTGCTTGGGTAAATTGTTTTGCAAGTGTGTGTATGTGTGATTTTGACTAGGTGCATGCATTAATTCCCAAGTTAAAATAGGCAATCTCGTATGCACCTGCGATTGAGCATGCTCAATCCCTATCAAGAACGCCGCTTCTCATACAGTAAGGTATACGATGAAGTAAACATTTATTTTTATCACGAGGAATCCTCTCGAGTAGCACGAAGCTATTTTACAGTTATGGTGCCCGAGCTTGTCTCATACAGCCCACGACTGTTTGTATGTATATGCTTCGTATCTTTGTCGATAGGTGCAGCTTTAAATGTTGGAATGTTCGTCCGAGTAAAACGAATAAGCTGCATGCAAACTAATAGGCAGCATCGCACTGCAAATTGTTTTCCAAACTTCCACAGACACCGACATCGTTCTCTTACATGGATCTTTCAATCATTATACTACCAAGTTCGGACAAGAACGGGAAAGGTTTTCCAACCTTTAACATTTTTTACTTGTTTTGAAATACCCGCCGATGCAGCTTACTTAAATCTATTTGTAAAACTAGGCAATCCTCACACTTTGATTAATTCGATCCAAAGTTTTTTTGTTTTTTGAAAAAATCTAACAGTTTTAACGACCTATGGTATTTTTACTTGCACATTGTGATTTGTTTTAACAGAAAACACACATTTTTGCCAACTAATAAAAGGTCGCAATTAACAAACGCACTGGATGTGCAACTACCATTTTCGCCTGCAAGAAACATGCACGCGTACAAACCTGATCAATCGGTAATATTCTTTCAACACAACCACAACCGTCTGTCTACAAATCAATAGAAAAAGTTATTTCGCACAAAAATGCACAGTACAACTTTTCCTGAATGTTTCCTTTGGAATGATGTAGTACGGCAACACAGTTCATCTATAAATCGATCGCATTGCACACCGATTGCAAATTTATCACCAAATGAACACCAACCTTTTTTTAATTAGAGATAAACCCTGATTCGCACATGTTGAATTCAATTTTTTATTTGCTTTTAGACAAATTAATCTTTACGGAATTCATAAGCTTCAGCCGTTGTAACTGAACTAACGTAGAATTGCGTTCAAATTGATGGACGCGCCTATCAAAAAAGTCGTTTATCTAATCGGTCTTATTCCTAATAGTGTTAGTTCAATTCCAAATACATAAACGCCTGCAATAAATATGACCGGAAGACGGCCTAAATATGTGCAGCAAATAGAAAATTAGACGAATTGAAAAAATCATTCCATAAACATTGATTTTTTTAAACACAGCGACGGCTAGGTTTTGCAAAATATTAACTACTGCTGGAACCTGTACCTAAGAAATGATGAAATCAATTCTTTTATTGGATGGAGTGTGGCCGAGCTTGGTTTGACACGCTTTAAGATTAGCGTCGTTCACACGATCTTCTGAATTTCATCTACCGATAAGATATCTCATCTTAGTGAAAAGGCTCTGACATAAGTTGAATTTAGTACGTTCTCATCCTATCTTGCAAGCGAGATAGATAAAAGTTTGCAGTTGCTTTTAAGCAGCATCCAAGTGACGTTGAGAAAAGGGTCTCTAAATTCGAAGGTAAAATTTCCAGTCATCGACGATTAGACCTAGACATACATCGGCTCCATTTTTATGCCGTACGCGCTACAATTATTTGAAATACACTACCTAAACATGTGGTGGACTCTCCCGAGTGAGTTCGCTACATGTGAGCAATAGTCAAATCTACAGAACATTTGACCTCCCTTCTTATTGAAATCTTGTTTTCTATTAGCTACGGTAACTGTAGTTTGGTTCTTAGCTCATCACTCGCTAACAGAGTGCAAATATCACGCAACTGGTCGTGGAGTGTACGCGATGGAAATGCACGGAAATGCGCATTTTTGTTCATGTTCATGTGTTTAGCTCCATTTACGTGTGTTTGGGCACGTGTGATTGAACAGGTTGGTCGTACCAACGTTGTTCTGAGATTAGTTTATGAAAGTTGGGTGTTTAGAATTTTGGGATCGGAAGATTGTTTGTATAAACTGGACAATCAGTTGCCGCTTTTACTGTCAAAAGTTCAACGGATGCGCGCTAGCGACTGAGTATAGTGAAAACATTGTAATCGTCGTTTTATCAGCTGTTTACTTTCTTTTCAGAAATCATCTACATGTCGAAGGTGAATACTTGTATATATGTGCTGTAAACAAAAATACAAATAAGCAGTCTGTGATCTGACGTGACCACAGCTAAATATTGCGAAATCAATACGTTCCATATTTTGAAACAGGGGAGAATTTCTAACCTTTGTGGACTTGCCACTGCTCAAATACATTAAATATGTAACGAGAGCCAAATTGCTAGGATTCGCGTTCATATTGCAATGAATATTTGATTGATCTGTCATGAGCGTTTGTTGGGAGTTAGTTCGATAATCGGAAGTACTTGGCTTTCACAGATGAATTAATAAACGAGTGCAGCTCGACAGAGTAGGGCGGATAGTTTGTGCTTAATCTAACAATGACGATCGTTTATAATCTGAGGTCCAGTTGGGACTTAAAAGTGAGCCGGGGAAAGCGTGTTTCTAAGTTGTGTTTCAACTAATTGGTTTTGATATGATTCTTAAATATTTCAAGCGACATATTGACTTATTTTCTTCAAGTCATGTGAAAGATGATCTTTAAATGTGAAAGTGATGGTGCACAGTGAGAACTGTTGTACATTTCGAGAGCCCGCAAAACTGGTATTGGGGAAAGTGACATAACACGCAAATTATTCTAAAATTCAATATTAAATCGCTATCTATTTGCTCATGGCTGTGCGAAACAAAGAATTTTGAACCCTTTTTCATCAAGTTTTTGAAGCTGTTAACTCTTTGTCTACGGTAATTGGATATACGTATTTCATGATATTTTTGTGTTATTCTGCTTAATTATGGCATAAATAAAACATATGTTTAATTTTTATGGATCAGATGCCAGACGCCGCCTGACAAGTGCACTCCTATGCTGACTGGAAGGTACCGACGGGAGCTACTGAGCAATCGACTGCTTGTTTGAGGTGGTAACTAGAGTTACCGTCAGTAGAAAAAGCGTTAACCCTTTCGGCAAAATGAAATGTTTCGGACGCCGCACTTGCATGTATACAGCCATGCCCTTGTAAGAAGTCCCTTGCAAAAAGTCATTGAATAAGATGGACATACTAAAAATCGGTATTTGCATGCATTCTCATCACACACCCCACGACTGGGATGGATATATAGGTAAATGCACATCGTTTTCAGGCCCATGGGTTTAACCTACCTACATGTGTCTAGGCACATATGCTTGAACAGGATGTTCGTGACAGCCTTATATAACCGTCGCTTACGTGTTCAAAGATAGACATACGTTTGTGATATTTTAATCGAATCAAATCCATCCCCGCAGAAGTATGGAAACACCGATGATAAAATACAAAAGCCTAACCAACAATAGGTCAAAGGTGCCATGCCTAAAATTCTGCATTGAAAAGGTCATTGACAACTTCCATTGATTTGTCCATTCAAAAAACCGGCTGCCACGTTTACAAGAATAGAAAAGCCTTGCTCAGTTGCAATATTTTTACCTTGCAGAGAATGAATAAGCGTTTAATCGATACATGTCAATGATACGACATGTTTAGTTTAATTATTTAAAATTAAACCATCCATTATGTATTCGCGCTTCATCCACACTAAGCAAGAACATGTCGCTACTCCAACAAATAAGTAAGCGTTAGCAAGACAACATTGTAGCATTTATCATATGGATTCATGTGTGTGCCATTGGTGTTTTGCTTCCGTGTTGCCAATTCAATCGATCGATGTGAGTAGAAATTGCGTTTACTTAGAACGTGTACCACTCCGCAGATCATATGTGGCTGAGCACACCCAGCAACACGAAAGATGCGTTGCTCGCAACCCACATAGGAGTCAAAGCATCGATTTGTTATTGAGGACAAGGTGCGCGGGTCTGTGTGCGTTTCACGTGAAGCAGGTTGAGTGAAAGTTGTGGTGAGAGGAGCGAGAGGGTTGACAATGGATTTGGCAGGCTTGCTGACAGGCTTGATGCGTCTTGTAAACCAGAGTCACAAGTGTTTTGATTGAAATATTACACAGTTGCGAACTGAGCACTCAGACATTTTAACTGCTAGTAATTAAAACGCTGTGAACATCGCGGTGTGATCAGCTTGAATGATTATTAAAACACTCAAACATTTTACTAAGTAATATTTATTTGGAGCACCGCTTTACAATGGCGACGATGCAGAATTGGTTGAATTCAGCAAAAATTAAAAAAAAGTAGGAAGCAGAAAACATCTTTGAATTATTACACATTACGCATTGCTCACAGTTATCGTAAGGTTGATAAAATTTACATTAAAACTGCCCTGAAAGATGGAGATTCATATCACAAACATAGAAAAATAGTCTGTTTTGTTTTCAAAAAAGCCGCAAGGCTGATTCACGGACGAGTGTTTGAACGAAGAACACCAAGCCACGTAAGTCTTGATTGCGGGTTCAGATCAACGAAGGAAAGTTCGGTTGCAGGTCATGGTAGGCGTAGGAACAATAACACAAAGGCTCAACAAGAGAAAGTACACAAATAAAAATGAAGTGAAAATGAGAAATAAAAACGATTTCACTGAACCACCATCGGCAGGAATGCTGGAAAGAATCGTTTGTCATGTGAAATCGGTCCACCAATGATATGATCTGTTACGCGTTTGGCGCAAAGCGATGTGCGTTTCAACATTTGGCTACCGTAGGTATGGGTGCATTCGGTTCTGCCCTGATGTTGCGGTATGCATGGTGCGCATTTTGAGTGATTCTGGAATTGGATAAAATCGATTATTGGCATGCAAATTGAAAAGGTGATAAAGATGAGTTGGTTCGGTCACTCGTGAATCGTTTTCAGTAATACGAACAAAACGTGTTAGAAAATCGGGTATCGGCATTGCGCGTTTGTTCAAAGTGGTATTCACAACGAGGCTCAAAATAACTGCACATTTTTTTCGGCTATACATTTGGCTGGAGCGTTTCTACCCACCGCCTCGCAATGGCTAAATTTCATATCCGTCGATAGTCTTTTCTGGCGGATCTTAGTCGGTAATTATAGCATAATCGAGTTGGGGTAATTATATGATACATATTTGAAAGTTGCACCTCGTGTTATACACCTGTGCTGTGATCTAATTTCGGATCATTATTGCCACTGTTGGTAGTTGATGAGTTGTAAGACATAAAGATAGTACAGTTTGCGTCTGCAAATAATCAATAAATGTGCCCTTGGTGTCTTTCATTGGATGTACATCTTTAGCCTACGATGCTTTCTTTAACTGTATCACACTTCTGATGACTAAGTCACCACACCTGGGGGTTTTATTTACTCCCACAACAATCACAGCAATTAAAATGGTTTTTCTGACGAGTGTGTTCAACAAATAACACTCTCACTAAATGTATTGTGGTGCTTACATCCCCATCCCTTACACACCACTACCGGTTTTGGTTGTTTGCCGTCATCTGGTGGAGACAGTAAGACCAGATTCAGTAAGCCTCTCACTCGTTTCTCGGTTTGCGACTCACACATCATCCTCAACACCTTCACACGAGTTAAAAGAGAATGTCAACAGCTTTCATATCTAGCAAACGAAGTGTTTATATGGCAACTCTACATCTGCAATAGACCAACATTCATCGTGGATAAATAACCCAGAGTATGAGAGACCCAGGAAGTAGTGTGAAGATGATTTCTATTTCAGCATCACGAACAATTTTGCATTCATTACCTAACAAATAACAACAGAGACTTTGTAGATGATAGAGTTCGATTCTTGCATGATTGATCACGCTTCCCAGTGAAATATTTATCACGACCGATTTGTATACCAACATTTTTGTTTTAAAAACGAGTTTAAGGTTTCTCAATGCATGGAATGCATGTAATTTGTCGATCTGAACTGTCTGCAACACAAGGTAAAAGAGCCAAAGTCATCGTCGTCATCATCAACATCATCATTATCACAGAGAAAATTACAACAGTACCGAGTGAGTTACTGGTTCCAGTTGACAGTTACAAACATTGATCGTGTGACCAAAGTATTGCATTGCACCCCCCCCCATGATGTGATTTATTGTGGTCTCTTGACAAGGAATATCATTCTAACGAAAAACGGGCAAAAATTATTGGAGCTATTCTGCGACTTGTGCATGATCATGGAACGTTTCATGGTTTTGGGCACTCCGTACCATGATTTACACGCGCTTTGGCCTACTGAGACAAGATGTACGACAATGTTGAAGATAAAATATTTGGCAACTCAAGGAGATCCATGTAGTGCTGTATGGCGGCATTAATATTAAGCAATGTGTGATAACAACTTGTGTTGCATTGATAATAAGTTTTAGCAAAAGCAAATATTTGAACACTTCAAACACAGCCGCTTACCTAACTCTACCTCGCAAAGTTATAGTTAATCATTATGATTAGCGAACTAGTATGTCAAAATATAAGTGGATCATTTCGCATGCAAAACCAGACCTGAATTTTGTTCTTGGCCAACGTTTGAATCCATGATACCCACTGATTCCATCAATTGCGAGGAAATACTTGTCATGGGATAGAACGGCGTGGAGGGCTTTGAGCAAACAGCAGGTTTGACACCAGCAAAGTTTGAAGCGAGAGTGTTATTACTGCCGGCAAACAGGGCAGCAGCCATGGCGGAAAATTGATCAGATTGAGGATTGCAGTTCAACAACCCAGATTGCACTATGGAAAAGTGGTATAGGGAATTTAGGTGGAAGCACTATCTTTAAAAATTATAAACAAATAAACAGGAATATAAAGTTTGGGGAGTGCACATATCCCCTGCACCTGTAATATAAATTGTTGTTGTTGTTGAATACTTCTTTCAGTCGGTGTCAACCATGGATGTACCACGCAAGTGCAAAGCAATTTCAGGATCCGCAGCGTTTCAAAATTGGCGTTATTGTACCATATATGAAAGATGAGGTAAGTTAGAATGGTAAGTAAATAAGTAAACAAAGAAACACGAATAAGAAGTCAGATATGTAGATATACCGTTGGATGGATAAGTGAGTAGATAAGCGGATAAGCCTTATAGATAGATAGATAGATAGATAGATAGATAGATAGATAGATAGATAGATAGATAGATAGATAGATAGATAGATAGATAGATAGATAGATAGATAGATAGATGGACACAGCTAAGCTCTTTGGAATTGAAGCTAGCGCCATCTTGTAAAAGGGGAATCGACAGTGGAAAAATACTTACGACAGAACTCATTTTAATCTGCAGGTAACGAAACAGCACCTAATTCTTCTGTTTATCCCCGACTACACTCTTCATGAATTGCAGCAATAGCTCAAAATGTTTAATGATCTGCATTTCTTAACACCATCGATTGTGAAATACATTGAGTTGAGTACCGCTCTTATCGGGGAAAACGTTCGGGTCAACTTCTTGGTGTCTTCATTTAATATTACAGCACAATCCAACGAAATGGTTGCATTTTATTTTCTTCATACTATATTCAGTGATTAAATTTTAAAAAAACACCACAGATAGAAAAAACGACGAATGTGAATGATGAAATTACCGGGTGTTTGTAAACCAGGTGACATGGAAAAAGGCAACGACGCTAAACCCAAGCCATTCGAAGGATTCTGCAATTGCGATAATGACAAACCCAGGCCAACCGGGCCTGTGGAACCATTTACTGCGTTGTTACAATTTCCCAAAACGTTTGTCAGCGCTGGATTTGACAAATATGAAGCGAGTGTGTTCGCGGTCACAAGTGGTTGTAGGGCAGAGTTGGGCACAGCAGTCGTGGGGAGACTGACCACTACAGGGTTTAATGGAACTGCACCCGCTTGATTTTGCAAACGGGCCAATAACTGATTGGCTTGCCCAGATTGTAGCAACTGGGCAGCGGCTGCAATCGCAGCTTGATTGTTGAAAACAGCCATCGATTGTTGTTGTTGAAGAAATATTTGTTGTTGCTGCTGCTGGCTTTGCTGTTGCTGTTGCTGATGGGCTTGCGCTTGTTGACGATCCTTGTCTGAAAGCAAACAACGCAAACAACATGTACAGCGTTTCATCTAACAAGAGAAAATATTTGTGCACAATGAGTTAGTGGAACGTACGGAAGCAACATGCTACATGCAAGTTTACAACAACAATGCTGGCGGAATATAAACCTCCCACCAAATAACACACAAGTTGTTACCCGAAATCAAAACCACCCGTATCAATGCTATTTTTAAAACAACCTATTCAAATTGAACATTGAGATAGATGGAACATTTTTCATCGTCAAATTTACGAAGCCACTCAAATGAACAGTTTATGGAGTATCAGCCTATCTTATCTATGGAATCAGGTATCAATTAATGCTGCTTTTCAAAGCAAAAACTGAAAGTTATCCCGCCTCATCGAATAAAACTCTTCATTAAATTCTGAGCTAATTAAATGATACTACAATGTGGATAAAGCTATCCACTTGTTATGCAAGAAACCAAGAGCAGAAGCAACTCCCAACTTCAATACTATTAATATTTCGGTCGTTGTCACGATTCCGAAAAAAACGTATTGAAAACACGAAGCGTACACTGGTTCCACTAAAATGCCATTCTTTTCTATCAAAATTCCTTTTTTTTATCATCGTCAGCAATTAAGGGCTTGAATCCAGATCAAGCGATGAACCTGAAAGAAATGACTTCCCCATCGTACCTGATATTAATAGTTTCCTGTGAACACGATATCATACACCGTTCGAGGCCCTACTAAGAGATTAACGACACCCTGAATCTCTAACGAAAAAAGCGGCAACTCACAAGCTATTGGGCTCGAGTCTGAATTCTCTTGACATTTATGTTTATGTGTTGCGAGTATTAGTAACTCTTACGTTGTCCGTGAGACACCGCATAGTTCAACAAAATGCACTGACACTGAGATCTGTATCCGAACATAATACCCCATACATTGCACCAACATGTGACAGACAACGAGATAAAATAATCTAGATAGTAAATTAGCAAAGTGGGTGAAAGAATAGCATGCAATACCGTTTTATGACAACACATGCAAGTGCTTCAATACGCGGAATGGATATAGTGAACTGACGTGGCCCGTTAGCATGCAGTTACTCACGTAGCCTGCTAGAGCATGTATCATTCAATTGTGTTGAATGTACATCAAGCCAATCTGGAAGTGGTGCTGCAGCACTCAGGTGGCCATCTTCTCGAAATTTGATTGGCCGATACGTACCATTTATGATGGCCAATTCAATGAGTTGATGCCTTTTCAATTCATCTTCACCGTTAGGCTATGGTTAGGAGAGGTGTGAAACGAAAATAGAAACCATTGTTTAAGTAATTCAAACGGAATATTAACCAATCTCTTTTCAGTATCGCCTGAAATTCTTCCTGTGTACGCCAGTCTTAGTTTTATATTGTTTTAGACACAGTCAGTTATTGTGGTAAAGTGGTGTGTTGTAACTGTTATGTGAAAAACCGGTGGTATAAGAACTATGCGGTGTGAGTGAAGCAACAAAATGCGGCAAAACCAAAAAAATGAGTTTTAATTGCATACCGTTTAGCACAGCCAACTCCATTAGTTGTAGTTGTTTTAGCCTGTCCTCATTCTCCGGCTGAGAGCCACACGATTAAGCAAAGAGGGTTGTTGTTTCGGAGAGAATTGTGTGTTTGATATGCGTGTTTGCGGGTGAATATGGTAGCGGTCAAATATGGTAGTAATAGTGGTTGTTGGTGTTGTTCACACAGTGTGAAGCAAACAACACAGGAGAGAAAGAAAGTTGGAGAGCCGCATGAGCAAGGAAAGGAGAGTAGCGATGAACAGTTAGGTTGGTGCATTGAAAATAACCACAAATTAAAATAAATCACAAAATTAACATTATATTTTTGAAAGACGTTGGTTAAGCAATTTTGAAAGACCTTCATGCAACGATTATTCCTTTTCTACATACACCCAGTGAACCCTTTGCATTAATGGAAGGTTATATAGTTTCTAGTGTAAGAGAAATCAGATCGAAAATTGATACCAGCTAATATTCGGTCAGATCAAGGTTAAAATCGATATTGATGGTGCGTAAAAGAGAAAAACTACAAGTTAGAATAGGAAAAGGGACTAGTCATGCCAACAAAATTGACTCGAAACCACGTTTCATGAAAATTTAAAAAAATGCCAGTGGATATTTATCGGTAGAAAAGAAATGGGGATCACGCCTGCTATTTGAAAGTTTTGTTTCTCGACGTCAAAAAGTCACTTCCAGCTAGTTGTGCCCGCATGTTTGTGATTAGCAGTAAGGACATGATTCCTACGATGAATCCAAAAGACGGACGTCGATATTAAGTACCGATAGTTGTTATGGTATAAGTCGCGAAATGCTGGTTAAAATTAGGTCTAATATATATTGTTGAACGATCGAATCTGAATGCAAACCAAAATTAAAAGAAAATTTTTTCAGAACGTCGGTGAACGTGTGCGAAAGCCACCAAAGGTACCACGATCGATCACCTGGAGCACTACATTGAGCAGGTACACTTTCGTCACAGAGCAGCATCATATGAACAAGAGCATGATACGTCGACCAGTGAAAACAAGTGCAGACACACATGCACCACTACTGCGAGATGTTGTGCGAGTGTGTATCTACAAAGATACCGAAGCGAGAACACGAGAGAGCAGTACAAGTTGACAAGAAAAAACATGCCAAAACACTGGTGAGTCACAGGTTTCAGATGGCTAGTGTATGAAACTTGTCTCGCTGACGAATCGCTGGCAGTAGTCGCATATGCTGGCACTGAGATAATTTATCAACGGTGAAGTCGGTCAAGCACGACCAATTTTGAACGAAGAAATTGGTACGTGTACGAAAGAGGTTTATCAACCGAGTGAATATGCCTCGCGTTAGTGTGATATTTGGAAACTATACGGCGAGGCCGTGATAGACATTTTGGAAAAAATAAAACCCTTTAGAAAGTGTTGAGTCACATAATTCCCAGCATCCTAATCAAAATCGCATGGATGAAATTTCATATTCACAATCGAACTCAACGTAACAACGTAACAACCACCCCAATTAATGCACTAATCTCTGCTGTCATCATTCTTTCGAGCAAGTCACAGGTAGCGATAATGTGAAGGTGTAGGTGAAGTCGAACATTGAGATCATTATGACAGAAGTTTGGCACATTAACCCAAGGTGCTACGGAACGGATTCACAACGTTAATTTACGCGAAGCAACAAGTATTTCGTGTTTTAAAAAGTTTTCCACCACATTCGCTCTGAAACTAAAGAATAATTGACTGCTTGATGGGTGACAGGTCACTTTACTGTTCGCAGGTGTAACTGAAGAAACAGCGAGTCATTGGTGATTTATAAGCGTTTTATCGGTTGGAGCGGAATCACTTTATGGCTCCAGTCTTGGCCATTGTGGTACATAGCACGATATTTTTGTGATTGTGGACGAGGGTATATTAGAAAGCCGAGGTTACTTAAAAAGTATCGCGGTGTTCAATTACAATATCAACGAGTGATTCCGGGTCAATCGTTCAGGGAGCTTATGATCAACTAATACAGGGTTCTGCACACACTTTGCTTACGACTTCACTACCGTTTCAAGGTTCAGTGTATCCGATCTCGCTGTCTCCTCTCGATAATGGCAAACGGCCAGAATCAGGTTGTGGTGTTTAAGTGCCGGAATATGAGCATAACACAACTTTATGTGATTCTGCTTTCAAAAGCAAACTTTGTTTTTGATCCACAAACAGTTTCAAGACAGTTAAAACTAAATTTCCTTATTTTCGCCTGAAACTACGATGGGCCTGGGCAACAATAAAGCGAAAACTAATATGAATTTTCCATAGATTTGAAATTAGTAACCATCGAAAATCCAGATGACCGTTAAAATATCGTTTACATCTAAAATTTCGGTGCATTAGTGAATGAGCTGAAAAAATTGCTATACACGCAGAAAACGCGTATAGCCATGTGAACACCAATTTGCAGAAAAACAATCAATCGCGACGTTCATGTGCAAAATTTGAGCGCGCACATGAGGTCAAGTTAGAACAGGTTTATTGATGTTTGTCAGGCCACATGTTTGAGCACCCCACTAAGCTCTACAAGCGAAATATTGAGTGCATGCTCGCGTTACCAAGGTGATGGTAACGGTGAAAGGCAAGGTCAAATAGAACGCACACGACACACCAACTAAGCTGGACCTCAGAGGTGAAATGAGAGCAAATGTCACGAAGCGCAACCAAATTAACGACCCAAAACGAAGCGTTGGTTAGATCCATCTAAAGTTATCTCGTAGTTAGCTAGAGCTGATGAATTGTCGTTAAATAATAGAAACGTTACTCACCGTCTTGACACCTTGCTCGAGAAACTGTCGTATGGTTTCAGTGGCTCTGCGTAATTTAATCGGAGCTCGATTTTCGTAATCCTCGACGCTAACCAAAACATGGAGATCTTCATCCAGATGTTCCCAGTTCGGTTTTCCACGATTCATATCTTCCTACGTTTAGAAAGACAAAAAATAATTTTATAAGGAGACCGGAATATATGACCTTGTTATACAACGCATAAAATGTGAAAGAGGATTGATTGTGAATACTGGCAAGATAAGCGCTAATCTAACGATTCGGCATTACCTTTGCGTGAATCTCATTTACCAAGTTGCATATCTATATTTCTTTTTAAATTAGTTGGATGAAATATCCAAGAAAGAAATCTTAAAATGTAAATGTTCCTGGTAATAAAATGCAAAGATTGCAGTGGCCGGGTTAATTAGAAAAAAGATGTTTTGTTTGAAAGAGACGGGAATATCGAATCAACACTGTGTGGTTTTGAAGCTTCAACATTACACACTGATCTCAAGAAGATGATTGGCGTGGTCGCGTGCAAATGCGAGCAGATGCCATTACGGAGAAGAGATATGAAGAATTCATAATCGGAAAATTTAGCTAAGAGCAAGACTTCGAGCGTGGAATTCAAACTAGAAAATCATTCAACAACAAATTTCAACAAAGTGGCTGCCAAAGGTCAAGTGATGCTTGGGAACAGTTATTGCATCAGTGGTAACGGACAATAAAACGAGTGCAGTGTGTTAGTTTGTTTTAACCAATGGAACAACACGAATGCCACAACTAACAATTTTACTACCACAACTGTAGCATTAGATTGGTCGGAGATTTTGACGTTGAACATTTGCAAATCACACTCCCGTAATAAATAGGTTACATCAATTCAGTACTATCTCGAATGATGATAAATGAGAGTCAAAGCTTGATTATATCGTGCGATATGAAGCGACTGATCAGTCAAATAAAACTATAGATTACCAGGCTGTGATGCAATTTAGGTAAACGTGGAAAACAAAAAAATATTATTCTTTTTTCGATACTTTAATTCAACGAACAAATTTCTATATGTATTTTACGGGTGAGACTGCCACAATATGTTTCTGCCACAATTACATAAACCACAATAAACGCCGAACGTATTATGCGTCGAACAACGGAAGAAGATTTCACAATTAAGCAGTCACAGAACTGTCTTTATTTGCAATACTTTCGATAACCAAATGACCTATGCAATTACCAAGTAGAATCAAATTGCCAGAAGGAAAGTTCTCCTAATAACCTAAACCTGAACCCCTAAAACTGTACAGTCAACCTGAATAATCCGCCAGAACCCAGAAAATATAAGGAACCTGGGTATACAAGGAACTACTGAATAAGCATGCCTCAAATAGCCATTCGGGCGTAAAATGCTACAGAAATTAAGCGACATCATGCATCTTAAACTATAGAGCCGAATTTGATGATTGTACAATGGAAAACCGAATTAAACTTTTAATTTTTGGTTTTATCAATTGCCTCTTCAATAAGTGATAAGTGCATTGGGATAAGAGCGGAAATACACATAGACACAGGCATATATATATGATATGCTAATAAATCACCTTCAATTGATGTCATTCTATATATATATATATATATATCTCTCTCTATATCTACTCTATATAGATACATCTCACTATATATTATATCTATATCTCTCGCTCTTCCTATCATACTCATATACTCTCTCTATAGTCTCTAATTCTATCCTTCTCAATACCTCTATATCTCTCTCTATCTCTCAATATATCTCTCTCTTTATCTCTCGTCTATCTATCTATCCTCTCTCTCTACTACATCTCCCGGTCAATATACAACTATACTAAGAGCTTGCAAGCATCATGAGATAAAATCCAGCTGTTGAAATGCACCAAAAGATTCTAAAAGTTGCAAAATGTATGTATTCAACATTGATGGTCAATATAACGCGTCATTAGCATACCCTAACTAATTCTGAGCATCAAATCTGTTACAGCTTGAGACCGAACATCTTCAGCGTTGAATTTCTTTTTCAAGGGGCTGCAACATTCCGCATCATGATATGCTTATGCGAAAATTGATTCTAACTCGAACTTTTCTTATTTAACTAGAGGTTTTGTTAGTGTGCCACTATCGTCTATACTGTCTCAATTATATCCATTATGTAAAAATTTAATAAGAAGAGCAATTTGAGAGTATTAATGGTGTCAACTTTGCTGAATTGCTTCATAATAACCTAAATTAATCTAAGTTTACATAAAGGTATGTAAGTCCATGACATTATATTTAGGGTGAAAAACATCGTCAAGCTGAGACATTGGTACGAAGTAATGAAGTGGCTTTGTCTAATTTCTTTATTTGACAGAACTGGGAAACGGCTTGAGAAGTGTGCCATAAACGATCAATACAAAGTAATCTTTGTCTACGAATGGAAAAAAGCAAAAATTAAGACATTACACCTCTCACAAATTTGAAATACGAAAAGAGCAATTAAAAACGTTTATATGAAATAATAATTTGATTGATGTATTATAAACAAGAATATTCATTCATTATCCATCCATAAACGCGATGTTAACGTGTACATTTCGGGATATAATGTACGCTTACAAATTTTGCTATTTGCAGAAACAATCTAAGCAATTTTATAGTTGATATACATGCAGAAATATTTTAACACCTAATGTTCTAAACTTACAATTATTTTACACGTAGAAAAAACATTTTTCATAAATTTCATCACTCGCAACGTTAAATATGTATTCTACGAACATAGTTATCTAAAATTCATAGCGTCCAGAAACAATATTCAGTGTTTGGTTGACAACAAATTACATGGTTAGCTTTCATTTAGAAAATATTTTGTGCGTAATGATCTTTATGATTGCAGTAAATCTAAAGCACATGATAAATTGATAATCCACAAAGCTTCATAAGACAATATATTCCATTTTTAATTTAAGGTTTCTCACTCAAAGTTGATAGCGATACGCGGTAGCAGCATGAATAGTAACGTTCTTTAAGTGTCAACATATTATTCATTCCAAGGAACAACTTCTGTTTTTCAGCTTGCATTTGAGTCTAAACGTTATACTTTGAAAATCATTTCTTGAAAAATAATTCGCATCGCTTCGGTTTTTTATAAACAATTTTTGACAACACCAAATTTAAACTCGACAGCTGACATGCTCTTGATCAACACAGTTTTTTCGTTGTGAGAATGGCAGAAAATCCTTTGCGGAATGCTGTGAGTGATACACAAAATATATGTCATGTGAACAGTGCGAGGTGCAAACTGGAGACAAAAAACTAACTATGAACTCGACAATTATGAACAGCATTACAACTGTATTTGATGCAGTAACCAATACGATAAATCTTATGACACTCAGAAAACCGGATGAATGAATCTGTCGTGCTAATCAGTATTTTGAGTATAACTCAAATGCACAGATTTGGAACAATAAACAAATTTCTCAATAAAATATATTTGAAATTTCTTGTACGCAATATTTATATGTGAACGACAAAGCTAAATCTTAGTGATCAACATAATGAAAAATATTAAACTAACCTTTTTCTTATCCCTGAGAGATCCTTTACCGCGAACCATAATTTTACACTCCAAATCTTGTTCCAGCTGCTTCGCGGTCAAGCCACGGGGACCAAGTAATCTTCCGACAAAATTATACTACACAATAGGTTGAAAACATTTACTTACATTTGGATTTTCTTTGACCGGAACAAACACCTTTTCTTGTAGCGTTGTCAGAACACCGGCAGGTTCAGGTAATTCGTTTTCAGTCTTTTTGAAGGATTCGTTGAGGTGAAACAGCTTTTCTCTGACACGAGCAATTTCTATATTGTAAAGGCGTAAACATTAATGTTATATAAATCTGTCTAAAAATAATGAGAATTATTACCAATATTGATAGCAAATTGATTTGATCAAAAAACATGCTTCAATGTTGTATCTACGGCTAAGTACTGGAGAAAAACAAAATCAGAATTATTTGAGGTATGTTTGGATTTATACTGAGAATTTCAACATTGCTATAAAATGATATAGTTGGAATGCGAATGCATTTTACCTTAGCAAACTGGAAGAACAACTCAAAAAGCAAATTTAACCTAAATCGATCACGGATAAAAATAATGAAGAAATTTCAAACGGTAATACAGAATCTTAGAGTCTTTTTAATGACGAATTTGCTTATGACCTGATAAATTTTGAAGTTTAGAGAAAAGATTTACAACTATGATTTATATTCCGAGAATATTTTCAACTCATCAGAAGGATCGAGAATGTTCAGATAAAACAGATTGAAAAGACTTTAGGTTTGGATAGGTTTTACATAATTTCATACAATAACTTCGTGATTTCAAATGTAGAAGATCACTAATGCATTTTGTTCAGCAGCCATTATTGGGTGAATGAAGCCGAGCATGATAAACCGATTAAAATAGACAATAGTTAAAAGATTTCGGAGAATTTCTTCAAATTAAAATTAAAATCAAACAAAATAAATAAAAAACAGGCTCCGAAAATTAAATCCATCTATTCATGAAAAATATTTATTTGAAAACAATAATGATATCGGATGTACACGGAATGTGAAGAGATTAAAAGTTAACATAAAACTTACCTTTCTCCAATATTATTTCTAAATGAAGAAAAATATTTGGAAAGTTTTGTAGTTGTTTCTTGTCTTTCAGTAAATCTTGTAGATATTCAGGTGTTGCTTTATGAACAAGCATAGAATCGAAATCGCTGTTTTCATCTTTGTTCGACATGGCGCGCAATCTCTTGTTGAAAACGAATCACGATAACATAATTTTATGATCCCGTGTTTAAATTAACGCCAAGGCCACGTTTCAAGTTCAAGTTCAAGTTCAATTTGCACAGGGCTGAAGGTGGCTAAAAGCATCACGCAGCCCAGATTTCTTCGACGGTAATCTATTGAGCACTCGGCCCTTCCGGACATCGAGTTTCCAGTTCGTAGCTTTTCACATCACACGTGCTTGTTATCCGGAATATCCTCTTCATGCGCACGGTGAGAGTTCAGCTATTCAGGAAACAATGCAATAATATGCGTGAACAATGTGTGGTGTATGAACTCACTAGCCTAGTTGAGGTAAAGTGAAACACAGTCATAGACCGCATGTGGGAAAACTTACTGTCAGATTGTCCAGGCCAAGACAGATATGATAAAAATGTAAAAATACGTTTTTTAAAGTTTTTTTTTATTAGACAATATGCAGAAATATGATAGACCAATTAACGTCTAATTCCTTTTTAAAGCTCAACACATTT
>JACCGJ010023580.1:0-11099 GCA_013407085.1 Atriophallophorus winterbourni
TTTGTGGTTCTTTGGTTATCCCTGACAGAAGTGCAGCTTGTTCATCGAGGTTTCCAAATTCAGCTACTTCGAATATTTTGCCTGCTTCGAATGCCTCCAGAGCGTTCTTCCGCCCACGCGTACCATTCAAATTAGCTGCGTTTAATGTACGGACTTTAGCTAGCATCGGACAGCAGGCAGCCTTGGCTCGCACGCTTGATAGCCTCGATTGTCTAACCCTTCTAACTTACGTAAGTCACACTATATACGTTTGTCCACTGATGACGATGCCATGGTATCTGGTCAAGCTGGTGTCGGAATCGTCTTGAGTAAGCGAGCTGAGGTCGCACTGTTAGACTGGATCCCAGTCGACAGTCGCCTTTGTGCAGTAAGACTACAGGGTTCGTGCAAAAAGGCCGATTTCGCAACCAATCCCGCGACCTGCTTGTGGTTGCTGCCTATGCACCGACTAACTGTAGCTCTGAACGTGACAAGGATGAGTTTTATGGAAGATTACAAGAACTCATTAGACTTGCATCGAGGAGTGACATCGTTTTCCTAGCTGGAGACATGAATGCACGTGTTGGCCGTCTATCCTTAAACGAGCATTTCGTGGGTGGACGATTTGGTCTCGATTGTCATCGTAATGACAACGGCGAAAGATTGCTTAACTTGTGCTCAGAACACAGACTGTACTTTGCCAGCACTAACTTCCGCCATTCGAAGCGCCACTGCTCCACTTGGAGATCTCCATCGGCGGCCTTGTTCACGCAAATTGACCATATTGCTATCAGCTACTCCTGGCGAGGGAGTGTGCAAGATTGCCGCTCCTACTGGAGCACCTGTCTAGAGTCCGATCATGCGTTAGTCTGTGCTAAGCTCTCGATGCGTTTTGGTGGGAAACGTAGAAATGTTGCTAGGCTTAACGATCTCTCGGTTCTCCGAGGGTTTCAGGCCAATTTGAGTCTGCATCTGTCTACACTCACTCAGTCCTCTCCGTGCCGGGTGGCACATGAGGCGAAGACAACTTCACGCCAGTGGTTCCGGTCTGCCGCTGCTTCCGTTGCCGTCTGCACCGTGAATCCTTGTGCATGTAGTTCGCGTTCCAACGTTCTGCGCCAAGTTTCCTTGGGCCGTCCTCTTTTTTGTTTACCTTGCGGACGCCAGTGAATGGCTACCTTCGTATGCGAACTGGGATCCATCCTGCAGACATGACCGAACCATCTCTACCGTCGTCTTTTGACTACGGTAGATACCACCTCCAGACCAGTTTTTCTCAGGAGCTCTTCATTCGAAATGGTGTGTGGCCAAAAAATTCGAAGAATCCTTCTCAAGCACTTAGATTGAAACACGTTCATTCTGCGCTCAATGGCAGCGGTCGTCTTCCAGCATTCCGATGCATACAGCAACGCACTCAGAACGTTGCTCTTGAAGAGTCTGATCTTCGTGTTAATGCTGAGAGCGGAGGATTTCCAAATGGAATTCAGCATGCAGAATGCTTGGTTCGCCTTCCCGATCCTTCTCCTGACCTCATCTTCACAGTCATCATTTACAGTCAGTTTGCTCCCAAGGTAGACTGTATCTGTAACCTCACTGAGCGGTTGATCGTCCACGAACACTGGTGGTTGCTCCGGAACATTCTTCCGCATTACCTCCGATTTGCCAGCGTTAATTTCTAAACCCACCGTCTTGCCAATTTCGGATAGTCGATCGCTCTTGCTCTGGATGTCACTGATCTTGCATGCCAAGAGGGCAACATCATCCGCATAGTTCAGGTCTTCTAGTGGTCCCGCTGGGGTCCATGGAATGCCTGCTGCCCTGCCATCGGTCACCTGTCTCATAATCCAGTCTATTGTTAGAGAGAAGAGTATCGGTGAGAGGATACATCCTTGCCTCACTCCCGTACGAACCTCAAACTTCTGAGTGAGCATTCCATTGTGAGCGACTTGGCATTCAAACTTCTCATAAAAGGCTTTTATGAGAGTTACTATCTTTGATGGTATACCGTAATGACGGAGGATTTTCCATAACACTGGTCGGTGAACGCTATCGAAAGCCTTCTGAAAGTCTATGTAGGCCACACATAGCTCTGCATTCCATTCATGTGTCTGCTACAGGATCTGACGGAGGACAAAGATTTGGTCAATGCAAGATTTTCCTTTCCTGAACCCGGCTTGCTCTTGTCGTAAAATGGATTCAACTGCATTGGAGACACGTCGGAGAATGATGCGGCAGAATACTTTGCTCGTAACTGATAGAAGCGTAATACCTCGCCAATTGGTGCAGTAGCTCAAGTCACCTTTCTTCGGAAGTTTGATTATAGTACCCGAACGCCAGGCGTCCGGTATCTGCTCAATATCCCAGATGTTCTGGAATAGGTCTACAGTCTGTCTACAGTTCCCCAAAATAGTATCGATGACCAGTACGCGCAGTACGAAATATCACACGTTTGCGCATCCCTGGAATTGGGATATGCATATGCATTCGGCCTGCCGTATTGAAGTGTACCTGCTGGCACGAAATCAACTGTCGAATCAGATCGAAGTGACACCCGGGACAGACATGTTTGAGGATCAGCGTTGTGGTTGTTTGTCTTGCCTATATTAGACAAGTGTGTGTTTCGTTATTTCTCACGCGCCTTTTACCAATCGGCTTCTCTTGTGTTGTGGGATTCGTGGGTGAACGGGATTAGCGTTGGACAGGTTGACCTCAGGGATGAATCAAGAAACAATGGATGTGCGTGGGGGAGATAACGTGGTTAATCTTGGACCGAAATGTGATAATGTGCGTCAGCTTCCACTCTGTGACCTGAAATGTCCTGATGCAAGGATTCCCGGCTTCTCTCTACCCCACTGGCTACAGTATTCTCGTCCAAAATGATCAACTAAAGAACTGTCTTTTCTTTAATCAGAGCCTCTGCTAGTTCACCGTTCATAGCCATGTCACGTTAAGCGGGCTTTTCCAGGTAATCGAATTGTTATGTTTTGCGACTACTCATCAGTACCAAGTCCTTCGGAATATTCACAAAGTTCATCACAACGGTCAACATTGGAAGCACTGGGCTCGAGTTTAGCTCTTATTTGAGCTCATCAGCAGTGCATATCCTGTCTGGGGTCTGACTCGAACCCAGGACCTTCACCATTGTAGTCTCATGCCGTTCGGCCTGAGCTACTGTCCACCGTTTGACCGATCGCGATTAAGCCTTCACGAATGTTTCTCCAGACTGGCACATTTGAGTAGCGTCATATGCCCGACCAGTCGAGAAGGTGCCAGCAACATCTGTTGTGGTCGTCCAACCGATCTGATCTCCTTGTCAGATTGAATTGTTGTAACGCGAAAATTCCTGAACCCTACTTGGCATCAATTCATGGGTCTCTTGATGTTTAGAAGAAATCTTTATTCGTACACCCATGGTTCAAACCATTCAGACACTTTTAGATCGCTGGTGATTTTACATGAAAAACTTATTGCCCGTCTTTCCTTCCATAATTCCATTTTCGATTTGCGTGCGTGCTGATAGCAAACGTAAAGTTCTTCTGGTTTTTTCAAGGTCACAAACATTGCTCTCTTATACCTAGGTCCCAATGATTTCGCCATGAATGAAACGGAGTTTGAAACCGTGAAGGAGATTGCTGCTCTTCTTAACACAGGTAGGTTTCTCATACTGTTTCAATCGTTATCCCCAGTCCTATCAAGGTCGAGACTGACTAAGATAGCATTACTCTTCAACGCCATGGAGATGTGTAATCGTGCAGCATTTTTCAACGGTACTGATCTGGAGGGTCACTGCCACTTTCCCCTTTGCCCTTATATCTTTTTGGGCTTGCGTAAACGGACAAAATGACCTTACAGTACTTAGCATTAATCAATCTTGTGCGTTAATACAATATACAATACACTTGAACGTACAACAGGGTCACGCTGTCAATGTGGATAGCACATTGCATATTTAAGAACATGTGTTTTGTTCGCATCCCTAGCATATCCAGTTATGAAATCGGTCGATATCGACCATGGATTTCGAGAATACGGAACACCTTACCCCATGGTCGATTTCTCTTGAGGCTCCGACTCAATCAGAGATTTACAGTGTAGTCCGGAGCCTTAAGCGCCATCGGGCATCAGTGCTGATGCTTTGCTTCCGTCATTGTTCAAAGATGGCGGTTTCGCTTTAGTTCGCCAACTTCAAACGCTGTTCGCCAACATATGGGCTGAGGAACGCGTTCCGATCCCTTGGAGAGAATCAATAATTGCTCCTATTTTCAAAAAGGGACGGCGCGATTCCTGTGAAAATCATCGGGGTATCAGTCTCATTTCAGTAGCTCCTAAAATACTGGCGTCCATTTTGCTTCACCGATTGAGTACCAAACGGGAAGAGCAAATCCGTGAGGAGCAAACTGGGTTTCGTGCCGGCCGAGGGTGCATAGATCAAATTTTCACACTCCGTCAGTTACTGGAGCAACGCCACACTTTTCGTAAACCAACTATCGTGGTATTCCTTGCCATCCGAGCGGCATTCGATTCAATCGATCGTGAAAGTCTTTGGAACTGTCTACTGAGACATGGAGTGCCCGAGAAGTATGTTTGGATCTTGAAAGCATTATATTGCCAAACTTCGGGCAGGGTTCGAGCGTACGGACAATTGTCGTCCTCGTTCAATATCGCGATCGACGATGTCCTGAGAAAAGCTTTAGCTGGCCTGGTGGGAACAGGTGTTGAACTTCTGCCGGGTGAGCGAGCGACCGATCTAGAGTATGCCGATGACATCGCACTTCTGGGAGATGACCCTCATATAATGCAACAAGCCCTGGACCGCCTGGCACTTGAAGCTTCAAGGTATGGCATGTGCTTTGCTCCTAACAAGTGTAAAACACTTACCCAGGATTGGAGCGGCTCTCTTCCAAACCTAACTGTGTGCGATGTCAATCTTGAATTGGTCGACAGCTTTGTTTAACTTGGCAGTTGTATCTCCGCTGGAGGTTGTGTCGAGGACGAGATCTCACATCGTGTTCGCAAAGCGGGTGCAGCGTTTGCTAACCTTCGCCACCTGTGGCGCCGACGCGATGTTTCACTCCATACTAAAGGCCGAGTGTACAACGCAGTGGTGCGTGCTACACTTCTTTATGGCTGCGAAACCTGGTCTATCCGAGCGGAAGATGTCCGTCGGCTTTCTGTTTTTGATACCCGTTGCCTGCGTAGAATTGCTCGCATTCGGTGGCAGCATCGTGTTACAAATATAGATGTTTGCAAGCGGGTGTTAGGACCAAGTGGCCACGGACTGAGAGAAAAGATGATGCTTGCTCGCTTGCGATGGTTTGGACATGTTTTAAGAATGCCTACTCACCGTTTACCGTACCGCGCCTCATTCGCAGAGCCTGACAGAAGCTGGGAGAAAAGATCGGGTGGCCAGTCCATGACGTGGCGCGTTGGGATGAAGAAACTCACCGTAGCGCTAGGCTCAGTTGGGCGTATTCGGTTGCCTGGGTGGGGTCCAAAAGCTCCACCTAATAGTTGGCTGGAAACCTTACGCGATATGGCTACAAACCGAAGTCAGTGGCGCCAGTGTATTTTATTATGTGTGTCATAATTTTTTATTCGGTATTATTTTACATAAAAAAAACAAAAAAAAACAAAAAAACCCAAAAAATCGCATGCAGTAAAACTACAAAAACAAGCTGCTTTTTGTGCATTTGCTTTTGCGTATTCCGCTTGCCTGCTTTCCCTTTTCCACGCGCTTGCTTATCTGCTTTTCCTGTTTCATATTGCTATGCACTTTGTCTGGCTCCAGACTTGTGCTTCATGACTAACAATATCGGCGGCATTGTTCTTTTGGATAAGTGAACGGTAATTGGGGAGAGCATTGATCTCCGCTGTCTGTTACAACAGTCCGCATTCCTCTAACTTTATTGTTCTGGTGACCCCATCCCACATCAACGCATGAATTCTAATATGTGTATAGAAATCTCAAGTTTGAAACAAAGCAGAGTGCCGCACATTTAGAGACTACGCGTGGGTTTTTGTTACTATCACGTTTCCCAATGTCAATGAGTCCCTACACTACATTTATTCTTGCTTGGAAAGAGATCTTTCATCGTTCGGGAGGAGACATCGCTAGTCGCCCATTTAACTTTCAATCAACACATTCAAGTAACAACTTTGAGCACTAAATTGGTATTTACATTGAGATCAAAAGATCAATTTTCATTGGTGCAGACGGCTGATTTCGTAGTTTTCCCAAATAAGCTGAATGCCAATGTATTGTGGTGCTCACATCCCCCGCACTTACACACCACTACCGTCATCAGGTGGAGACAGTAAGTTTAGGTTCAGGGAACCTTGAAACAGTGGATAAATGGTAAACAAGGTTAAAGTTGAATGTCACTGTTGCATAGGGTTCCTACAACGAACCACGATGTTCAAATTCAGAATCACAAGGTGATTCCTAGTCAATTACTCAAAGCACTTGTAACCGACCGGTAAATTTTTGGTGCTCACATCCCCATCCTTTACAAACTACTACTGGTTTCTGGCTGTTTGCCCCTTAATACACTATTCACACGACAACCACCAAGAACCAGCCGGAGTCATGAGTACACAGTACTAATTCCCGACTCGCAACTGAACTGTCGAAGATATTTTTATTCTGTACTTGGAACTCCCTACCCTCGAATGTTGCACATGCACCCAACTTGGACATATTCAAATCCAGCTTAGACAAATTCCTGTCGACCCATCCGAACATTGAGACTATGTATTCCACAACCTAATAATTTTGAACTCACACATCAAATCATCTCGACCCCATGAACATACATGTGCCATTCCACTGAGTGAAAACAGTTTCTATCATTTGGATTTTTACCTGATTCCCGAACTGTTCAGTAAGCAAACAAATCCCGTTTTTACTGAGATATGTTATTTGTAAATTTTCACATTTTTCTGGGTTTTTTTGTAAAACTATATGCTTTTTAGACCATTGAAATTGAATTGAATTGAAAATCAGGTGGAGACAGCAATATCGGGTTCGGTGAGCCATAAAACAGTGTCATACAAGTTGTTGTTGTTGGCCTCCGTCGGTCGATGTCGACCATGGATGTACATCACATCGCATGAATTTCATGTTTTGCAGCTTTTTGAATGACTAACAATCCGATTCGGAGAACAATCTCTCTCGCAGCGCTTGCAACGATAGTCAGTACTCTGTTGTATTGCATCCGTTGCACGCCGGCGGCGTGAACTGCGTTCAGCACCCAAGCGCTGTATTTGCTTCTCCCCGGCTTGCAGTCGACGCTTTACACAATGCCTCCAAAGTGAGCGGTCAAGAGCAAGTTCTTCCCTGCTTGCGTGGTCAATGTCAAGAGCTTTCATTTCTCTTTTGCAAACATCTTTGTACCGCAAGTGCGGTCTGCCCAATGGTCGACTTCCTAATTGCAACTCACCGTAGAGCAGATCTTTCGGAATACGACCATTTCCCATTCTATAGACATGACCAAGCCACCACAGGCGGCGCTGACGTAATAGGGTGAACATGCTCTGTAGACCATCTTTTGAAAGCACTTCAGCGTTAGTCACTCTGTCCATCCACGATATGTTTCAAGATACACGGATGCTATCGTAGTGGAAACAGTTCGCTTCCGTTCGTGGTCTTGCTTGTGTTTGTCCAGGTTTCATCACTTTACTGCCGTATAGTACAGCATTTAGTACGGCACGCGCTTAACCATCATGCTTTGTCTTACAGTCACTTGGCGTTACCTCCAACAACGAGAGGTTCAATCGGGACAAAATGACAGCTGCTCTGCCAATCCGCTTATCAATCTCCGTGTCTAGCGAGAGGTTATCCGCAATGGTTGAACCAAGATATGTGAAATGATGTACTGTTTCGAGCTGACAGTTTCCAACAGTGATGATTGGTGGCGATACAGTCCCTTGACCAAGGACTTTGGTCTTGCTCATGCTGATTGTTAGACCAAAGTCTTTGCATGCCGACGAAAAACAGTCCATTAGCGACTGTAGGTTCTCTTGGTAGTGAGCAATAAAGGCTGCATCGTCGGCAAACAACAGGTCACGGATTATCACATCCCGTACTTTGGTTCGTGCTCTCAACCGGTTCAGGTTGAAAAGCTTACCATCACTTCGCGTACGTATGTAAATGCCTTCTGTTCTCGTCCTAAAAGCGTGCTTCAGAAGCAGAGCAAAGAAAATGCCGAACAGAGTGGGAGCAAGAACACACATTATTTGAACGCCATCGGCGAATTCCATAGCTTCTGAACTGCAACCGTTAAATAGACTGAGCCCTTTCCATGCCTGAGTGAACGAAATGACGATGTCCGAGCAGCCTGGAGGGCAGTTTCTCAGATGCAAGCATTTTGAAAAACCCTCCCTGCTGACGTAGTTCGAATGCCTTAGTTTAATCAATGAAACAGCGTTAAATGGCATACTCTGGTGCCCGCACTTTTCTTGGAGTGTCGTAGTGAGAAGATCATGTCAAGGCTGATCTTGTCCCTTGCGGAAGCCACATTGAGATTCGAAGTAAATTCTATCAGCTAAAACTTGCAGCCGGATCTGTAAGACTTTAGCAAACAATTTGCCTACAACATTCAGATGGGAGATTCCTCTGTAATTTTTGCAGTCGCCTCTGTCACCCTTATTCTTAAATAGCGTGATGATCTTTGTGTCTCGCATCTCTTGTGGGACACACCCCTCCTGCCAGCACTGAAGAAGCAAATGGTGAAGAGGCTGTAATAATGCTGCTCTACCGCATTTGATGAGCTCAGGTGGAATTCCGTCGTCACCAGGGGCCTTCCCATTCGCTAAGCGGTCGATTGCCTTATTGAGCTCATCAAGTGTAGGAGGGGTATCTAGATATTCAATGGTCGGCAACCGTTCGACATTTTCAAGTGCATGCGTAGAACCGTACTGTCCCTAGAGTAGAGGGAGGAGAAGTGCTCTACCCATCTTTCCATCTGTTGAGTTTTGTCGACAATCGGCTTACCAGATAAAGACTTAATGGGAGCCGTTTTAAGTTTGTTTGGGCCAATGGCTCTTTTGATCCCATCATACATACCGTGAAAATTTCCGGTATCCGCAGCTTTTTGGATATTGAGGCTAACTTCAGTCCAATAGTCGTTTGCACATCGCCTTGCAGTCTGTTGGACCTTATTTCTAGCTGCTTTTAAAAGACGTAAGTTTTCATCTGTTTGCATACCTTTGAACCTCAAGAACGCTGAGTGTTTCTCATCCAGCACAGCAGTCATCTCAGAAGCGTTTGCTTCGAACCAGTCACTCGTTCGAGCTTTCTTCGGACCGAACGTGGAAAGTGCGACTCGGCATATGCTGCTTTTTATCAATTCCCAGGTTTCTGAAGCAGATTCAAGTGGGGTTGTCTTGTTGAATTCG
Organism: Atriophallophorus winterbourni; assembly: GCA_013407085.1. Taxonomy (NCBI): domain Eukaryota; kingdom Metazoa; phylum Platyhelminthes; class Trematoda; order Plagiorchiida; family Microphallidae; genus Atriophallophorus; species Atriophallophorus winterbourni. The sequence goes on from JACCGJ010023580.1 coordinate 9,376, forward strand.
TCTGTGAAGGCTTTTGCGAATTTCGCAGTTAGATTAGGTTCGCACATGCGATTGACGTCTATCCTAGGCTTAGCAGACAATTTGATGCGGTGAAATCTCATGTGGGGAAGCTTCAGTTTTGCACAGACCAGTGAATGATCAGTGTCGCAGTCTGCGCTTTGATATGATCTGGTGAGGAGCACGCTTCCTATATTAGTACGCTTAACAAAATATAAGATCAATCTGATGCCAATGCTTAGAGCGAGGATGCTACCAAGAGACTTTATGCTGTGGTTTTGTTTGAACGAAAGTGTAACTGACACAAAGATTGAACTGTGTGCACAATTCTAAAAGGCGTTGCCCATTTTCATTGGTTTTACCTATACCGAACCTTCCGAGACAGTTTTGCCAAGACTCGTAATCTGCACCAACTCTGGCATTGAAATCACCCAATACCACTACACAGTTTTCTGTGGCACGTTTTTCAGGACGGCTGTGAGGTTATGATAAAAAGCGTCTTTTTCAGCAGGCGTCGCAGAGAGCGTCGGTGCATAAACGTTGATCAACGTAATGGTACCAGTAATGCACCTCAGATTTAAAGTCCAAATCCGTTCGCTCCCGCTGCTGCTCTGTTCTGTTGCTTTTAATATGTCGTTTCGCACGGCAAACCCAACTCCATGCAGTCGAGGCTCATCGGAACCTCTTCCTTTCCAAAAGAATGTGTAATCACTTTCTGTTACCTTACCAGTGTCTGGTAAGCGCGTCTCTTGTAGGGCAGCCACGTCGACATTCAGCCTTTTTAGCTCGTTGTTAATCACGGCGGACTTTCTAACGCCTCTGATATTCGAGACGTCGTCATGAAATCCTGGAAGCATGGACCTGACGTTCCAGGTTCCAAGTTTCAGAACTGACATTTGTTGTTTGGTATTTCGATTCGCTGGTGCGGAAAAATACAGTCTGCTTGTCGGTTGATTCCTAATCCCCATGCACCCAATGAGGATAGCAGACCGTGGCGAGACGGCACCTTATTGGCTGGGGGCTGCCCAGCTTGAGGCGGGCGGTAGCCGTCCAATGAGACCTGAAAGTCTCTCCCACCGTCGAAAGCAGCCCCAGGCGCTGAGCTCTACGCCAATCGAGCCATAGCTTTTAACCGGTATCTGCTGCTTCCCGTGTTATTATCCGCAGAAACGGAATGGAGTGTCCTCTCCATTGGTGCGTTGTGATGTACGCCAGGGCAGTTCAAAGTGGAGAACTAGCTGTTGCCCATGCAGCAAGTGCTCCCTCTCCACGGCACCACTGGAACCAAAGGAACAGCTAGGCTGATACGTTTGGACAACGATGCCGTCGCAGGAGCTGGCAGGACGAAATTGAATAAACTTCGGACTGCCTAACGGGACTCCGGCTCCGGATTTTTCCTCGAGGTTGACTCCTGAAGCCTTTTCCATGAATGGATGTAGCCACAAGGCAGTGGCGGTTTGAGATAAGGGTTTTCCTTTCCCTAGGTGGGCCGCCTTCATGGACTAACGAGCTCCACCTGCCCGAAGCATGCTGGTTTTGAGGCGCCAGTCAGCCGCCTTCGCCCTTGCTCCTGTCAGTAGAAGCAGTTCCGCCGGGTCACACAGGACCACGCGTGCAGGCCAGGAGCTGGACTTGGTTGTCAGAGGCTATATGAGACGCAGGCCATTGGAGCATTTTCGGAATTGGGAGCTTATCCCCAAAACCGCCCCGGCCGTGACAACCTTGGA
>JACCGJ010023581.1:0-18419 GCA_013407085.1 Atriophallophorus winterbourni
TGTTAAGATGTATAGTTTTCTTTAATGCACGGGTTTAGGGTCAAATAGGCATCAAGGCTTCTCTTGAAAGTTTGCTGGTTTGGTGAGTTCACAACATTATCTGGCAGATTGTTCCAAGTCAAACAAACTCGCACGGCAAAAAAATGTCGTCTGCAATTTAGTCTCGAGTGAGGGACAGTTAGAGTAAGTGTGTGAGCTCTTGTATTATGCGAGCTCCGTAGATTCAATAAGCTTTGTAGAGGGTGATTTTCAGTATTCAAAATATTGTAAACCAGAATCAAATCGCCTCGGATACGACGACGTGGATAATCAAATAAATTCAGCGTTTTGATTCGCTCATTGTAGGGTTTTCCGGCTGAGTCCAGTGACAAGTTTGGTAGCTCTATGATATAATCGTTGCAAAGTCGCAACAATCCTTTTTAAGCCATGGCGACCACTCTTGACTGCATAATTCCATCGTGGGGTCCCTGTGTTGTACGATTTATAATACAGGGGAATGGTCCTTTTTTTAGAACCTAACCGAAAATTCTCTTTAGGAGTGACAATTTCTGTGATGTTTTGCGATAGACGTAGTTGCAGTGGCTCGACATCCCTAGGGTGTTGCTTATTAACACACCCAAGTCCTTTTGTTTCATGGTCCACGAGAGGCTGTGTTCCAAGAAAATACTGGTACTCCACATATTTGCCAATTTTTAACATGTGACACTTTTGGAAATTGAAAAATATGCGATTTTTTATGGACCAAGCCTGGAGGTTGTCCAGATCCTTCTGGAGCAGTTCGCAGTCTTCCGACTTACTTATCTTAGACCAAACTTTTATATCGTCCGCGAACAGTACGATCTTGCATTTGATTGGAGCTGGTATTTCATTAGCATAAAGCGCGAAGAGGATTGGTCCGAGGACGGATCCCTGAGGCACTCCACTTGTCACGGCTACCGACTTCGATAGAGCACCGTCCACAGAGACTTGAACAAACCGATCAGTCAGGTAATTTTCTAACCATGCTAACAGACTGCCAGTGATACCACAACGTTCCAGCTTCTGCAAGAGAATACTGTGGTTTACACGGTCAAATGCTTTCGACATATCGAGGTAACATACATGGATAGTATCCCCAGCATGTACTGCTCGAGTCCAGTCGTCAAGGGTAAGGAGAATGTTAGTAAGGCAGGAGTATCCCCTTCTAAAACCGTGTTCTGCTCCCGAAAATAGCTTATTTTCTTCAAGTTATTTGCTCAATTTGTTTGCCACGATCCTTTCGAGTACCTTCGGATACGGCGGACAACAAAGTAACAGGTCTGTAATTTGCGGGCTCCGAACGCACACCCCCTTGGAAAATCGGGGAGATTATACCAGATTTCCATTCAGTCGGTATGACACTTTGCGACAACGATTCGCAGAATAACTGAGTTAGATGTCCGCATAGAGATTGTGCACAATGTTTGAGTATATTCGGGGTAATTTTATCACAACCAGGGGATTTTCCGGGATTGAACGATAGTAGAGTTCCCAGAACCTCTTCTTTGTTAATGGTTATTGTGTCCAATGGTAGAGGTTGCGTTATTTCTGGATCCATATGTATATCCACGCTTTCCTTTGGACAGAATACTGTAGCATAATAATTTACCAAAGCATCCGCGGTGTCAGTTGCATTTGTGGTCATTCCAGTAGGCGTCCGCAAGGCCGCAACTCCTGGTTTCGCTGAACACTGCTTGTTCACAATCTGGTAAAGAAGCTTGGGATTCCGTTCCATTTTAGACATTATGACAGCTTGATACTGTATTTTGTCTTCAGCAATAAGTTTAATGACCTGGTTTCTTAGTTTTCTAAAGGTCGGTGGTTAGCCGGCGATGGTTTCTCCAAGCCATATTTCGCAGTTTAATCCATTTCCGAGTGCGACTGCGGATTTTAAATTCGAATGCCTTTCCACACTCTTTTGGTACGAATGCTGAGTTTGAGTTGATTTCCCGGTTTAGCTTTGTCAAAATGCTACACCACTGCTCTGTTACTCCTATGCCTCCAATTTGCCAATCGTTAATCAAACTTAGGGTGTTTGATAATTTAGATAGGCATACCTTTCTGATGAATTTTGTTATATCGTTTGTTCGCTCTGCTCGACATAGGTAGTCAAAATTCATGACCAAGTGGTCGCTTGAACCTAGTGGAAAATCGTATGTAATGTTTTCGACGGAGTCCTCTTCAGTTGTTAAGATAAGATCGAGCATTGAAGGCATATCTCTCCCTCTGTATCTTGTATTGCTTTCAACGTGATTATACAAGGGAATTTCGTCAAACGGCTGCTGGAAGATGGCAGCAGTGGAGGTCTGAGAAATTTTGTTCGTCTTCAGCAAGTTAGGCAGATTGAAGTCTTCCATGATCAAGATTCTGGTATGATATCTCGAGGCAATCAAGCGTAGCTTGTCGAGTAGATTCGTATGATACTCTTCCGGGGCTGCTGGTGAGCGATGAATTACGCCGATTGTGCAATCATCGCCTGTAATCGTTGTCAACAAACACCATAGCGTTTCCTGAAGCACCAAGTCGGAATCCGTCAGTTCTTTGCACTTGAGTCTCTGATCATAATAAAGTGCCACACCTCCTCCATTTGACGCACGGTCTCGGCGGAGCAGTGACATGCCAGCAATCTCTTACTAACAATCGTGGATTTCCGGGCTCAGCCAAGTTTCGGTAATGGCAATTAGCTGAGATCGTTTATTCTGAAACCGAGCGACAAGTTCGGCAAATTTGTTAATCAAGCATTGGGCATTGGTATAGAGGCATCCAAGAACAGTTTTGGTAAGCAAAGTTGGATGGTGTCGTGTGATGTCATAATCTGAGACAACCGTCATTGTCACGCCCACTCTGGAATAGTCGGCACTGTTCTGTTTTTTGACAAGTTAAGTAACATATCGGTCGTTTCAGGTTGAGAGGCGCAAATCGAGTCCTCTTTTTGGTCAAAAAAGATTTCTTTATCTGGCTTCAGTCCACTCTCGGGAATCATTTGGGGTGGTTTTGCGTTCAATTGCTAATTTTGTGTCCCAGCTATGATTATTTCAGGAGCATATTATGGATAACCAGTAGGAAATAAATTTCCTGTACATTCTATCCATGAATTGTCGATCGCTTATTGATGTATTAAGTATTGATTTTTTTCGTATGCTATTTCACATTATCACCTGATTGCATACACGAATTTCTCCATTTCATGTTATTAATGAAAATAAACCCTGTTCTTCTTTTCCAGTGTAAGCTTTAATGACGTTATCTTAACATTTAAGCTCGTTGCTTTTTATGTCATAATATACCATTGTGATAACGTGATGCGTGATAACGCATCAGCGACAATGTTACGGTCACCATCGATATGTCCAATATTTGTGGTCAACTGCGCTATGAAGTCAAGTTGACGAATTTCTTTTTGAGATTGTCGATCTGTCGGAGAACGGAGGGCATAAACTATTGGCTTGTAATCGGTGAAGACGGTTAAGACACGTCCTTCGAGCATGTGGCAGAAGTGTTCAATAGCTAGGTGAATGGCGAAGAGTTCCTGTCCAAAAGTGCTATACCTAATGTGGGATAGTGCTACTTACTCGAGAAAATGGACAACGCTTGAATCTTCCCGTTTACTTCCTGTTGTAGTACAGCTCTCCCACTGCAGCTTCTGACGCGTCAGTTTTCAGGACCAAATGCGCGTTATCGTCAGTTTTTAAGTGACTTAGAGCGGTAGTATTTATCAAAAGCTTTTTAACCTTCACAAATGCAAATTCTGATGCGGTTGTGATTGTCAACTTTTTGGGATTATCTTTCAGCATATCTGTGAGCGGCTGAATTATCCTATTGGCATTGGGAATAAATCTCCTATAATAGTTAACAACGTTTAGGAAACGGCGTAAGCTGTTGATTGACTGGATATTCTACTATAGGCCGTCATTTCGGGCCAAGGTATTATATCATTACTGTCGATCCTATGGCCAAGAAAATCAATAGTCGACTGGACAAAAACGTACCTGCCGGGATTGATTGTAACGCTGTGTTGGGTGAAACGTCGGAAGATGTCGTACATGCTCTTCGTATGATGAACTAGCGACAAATGCGTCTTCGATATACATGAATACGAACCCAAGACCACGAGGAACCTGATCCATGAGCCTGTGAAAAGATTGAGCTGCGTTGCGCAAACCAAAGGGCATGAGAAGTAATTCGAAAAGACCAAATGGGGTTATTACCGCAGTCTTGGCAATGTCGTCAGGGGCCATGGGGATCTGGTGGTACGCACGTACGAGGTTTAATTTGGAGAAAACTGATTTTCCGTCTAGGCTAAGCAAAAAATCGTGAATGTGCGGAATAGGGTAGGGGTCAGTTTGTGTAACGCTATTCAACGCACGGTAATCTCCGCAACCTGACAGTATCTTAGCCCACGTGCAGTCTCTGACTGTGCGGCACTTTGCCTGGATTAGGCTTGTGCGTTCATATGATCTCCGCAAGTTCTCCAATTCCCGTTCTTCTTGGCGACCATGTGTAGTCACAATGCCCACAGACTAGTTGATGGTCTAATTATACCCAGTGCTGCCAAGTTCGAATACACATTTTGCCGCTTTCAGCTTTTCAGGTGGTAACCTGCGAACTCTAGCAAAATCGGGAAGACATTTAGTAACGACTTGATGCTGAACATCGTAGGTGGGTCCCTCTATGACGATAGGCGTGTTAAGGTGGGACATTCACACATGATATTGCTATTATGGAACGAAAATGCGAAGACCAGGTGAGCTGATGGAACAGATTTTTCCGGACACGTTGAGTTACGTGGTATTGTCATGTAGTCGTCGGTTTTGAAGATGGACTATAAGACCGTACTTCGTCAGGAAGTCGATACTGTTTATAGGCTTTTAAACTTCGGCGTTACTGACTGGCTACCCTGGCGACAATTACGCGCAGCATTTCCTTAACGACGGTGGTAATAGCAAATTTAATCAGCATCGCGAGGACAAGAACGGCTTCTGCTTTCAGATCTACTGCCAAGTCTAAATCGATACTTTTTGGACCGTTCCATTTTAGAAATGGTGAGTTGCAAGGATGAGAGCTCCTTAGTAAACCTGCTCAAGCTTGGAGATGTGCCATCCTTCTGATGCCTGATTAACACTGTTTCTGTCAAAGCGTTTGTAAATTTTATCTGCTGGTTCATCCGGCTCGTCTAGAGAAACTTTGTCAACGGACACGGAAAGAGTGGCAGTGGTGCTAGGTAGCAAATAATTCAGCAGAGTTGCTGCAACACTGAATCGTCTAACTTTGTATTGTCTCTGAGAGAATGTGTGATGATATTTTACCGTTCCTGTTTTCTATTACTAACTGTATTCCTATTTCGCACATTAGTATTACCGTTCTATATTCCAGATTGCATACCTCGGTTTCTAGAAGATCAAAGTCTAGTTCTCGGGCCTTCGTCTTTTGATATTCTTACAATCGGATCTAACATTCATAATCATAACAATTTAATCTTCTAGAAATGGATCGATTAATTCGTCCTGAACGCTTTGAAACTGCTTCAAATGCATCTGATGCTGCAGACTCGTGGAGACGTTGGTTCTATACATTCACAAACTTTCTTGATGTTATAGACTCACATAAGCCAAACAAATTAAAGACACTCATCCATTTCCTTTCCCCTTCTGTGTATAAACTCGTGTTTCAATGCTTTTCCTATGAATCAGCTATTTCTACTCTGCAGTCAACCTACGTACAATCGAAGAACGAAGTTTTTGCTCGGCATCTACTAGCTACGTGTAAGCAAGATTCCAGCGAAAGCCTCGATCAGTTTTTGCAGCGACTCCGCTCGCTCTCACGGGACTGTAACTTCAAATCTGTAACTGCTGTCGAGTATCAAGACGAAGCATTACGTGATGCTTTCATTACGGGAATGTCTTCGAATTCTATCCGACAACGCTTGCTTGAAAATAAATTTCTAGACATCCAAACTGCTTTTGACCAAGCCAAGTCTCTAGACATGGCGCAGAAGCAATCACATTCTTATACATCACCCATCCAGAAAATTCCTTGTAACACTGTGCAAACAGAAATGCATAGCCACCAAAACATACCGATAGATTCAGTCCCAAATAAAACGTTGGCCAGCATCAACCGGAAGCTCCAAGGCCTTTGCTACTTTTGTGGTTATGATAGACATCCTCGTCACAAGTGTCCTGCTCGTGATGCAGTCTGCAAGGCATGTGGAAAAATGGGACATTTTCGATCGGTATGCCGTTCTTCCAAATCTGATAAACATGTTGCATCTGCATCACCATTTGTAGCATCCTCTGTCATCACCGCTGCTGCTCCAGCTTGTCTTTCAAATGCAATCACTAAAGTCATTGTGAACGGTGTGAAGTTAGATGCATTGATCGATACTGGAAGTTCAGAAAGTTTTGTATGCGAATCCATTGTTCAGAGGCATAAATTTCCTACATATCAGTCACACAGCGAAATCATTTTAGCTTCTACACAATTACGAAGCCATACCAAGGGACATTGTGTTGTTTCTTTGTCGCATAACGGAACAGTATATAACGATGTTAAGCTTTCCGTACTCCCACACTTGTGCACTGATATCCTTCTCGGACATGACTTTTTAAAACATCACGAAAGCGTTCAACTCTCGTTCCAGGGCGATCGCCCTACCTTCTCTGTATGTGGTCTCACGACATCTAGTCTGCCCGCGCCTACGTTATTCGCGCATTTATCGCCTGCATGCCAACCAATACGAATTAAATCACGGCGGTTTAGCCAAGCTGACGAATCGTTTATCAAATCTGAAGTAAACAGATTAGTTACTGACGGTATAATTGAACCATCCAAGTCTCCTTGGCGTGCCCAGGTGCTCGTAACCACGAATGAACGTCAAAAGAAGCGTATGGTGATTGATTACAGTCAAACCATCAATCGTTTCACTGAACTTGATGCGTACCCCCTGCCTCGTATAGACGCCATCATTGAAAAGATATCCCGCTATGAAGTATACAGTACACTTGATCTAGAAAGCGCGTATCATCAAATCCCTATCAGAGAAGACGAGAAAAAATTCACTGCATTTGAGGCTTGTAATAATCTGTATCAATTTTGCAGAATACCATTCCGTGTGACTAATAGTGTAGCTTGCTTCCAGCGCGCTATCGATGAATTAATTCGCAAAGAAAATCTCGATGGAACATATGTTTATGTTGACAATATCACGGTTTGTGGAAAAGATATAGCCGAGCATAATCGCAACTTGGATAAATTCTTACACATTGCTAAACAGTACGGATTGACACTCAACAACAAGAAGTGCATTTTTGCTGCGAATAAGATTTGTTTATTAGGATATAACGTTTCATTCGGGAAGATCAAACCTGATCCGGATCGCTTTAAACCATTAATTCTCCTTCCTCCGCCTACGGATATGAAGTCACAGTAACGGGTAATTGGTATGTTTGCGTACTATTCTCAGTGGTTTTCGAAATTCTCCGATAAAATTCACCCCCTCATCCACAACACGGAGTTTCCGTTGTCTAAAGATCTCTTACGCCGCTATGAAGCTCTCAAGGCAGAATTAATGAAAGCTACAGTAATGACCGTAGACCGAAACGTGCCTTTGGTGGTCAAAACTGATGCATCTGATATCGCTATCTCTGCAACACTTACTTTTTACTTTTACTTTTGTGCGGCTGGCTCCACGGGTGGATTAGCCGGCTTCATTGATGTCTCGGATCGCACCAGCCCACGCACGTCGATCGGAGGCGAGATCGTTGCAGATCGTGATCCAGTCTCGTTCCCACCTGCGAACTCCGTAGACGGTACGCAGACCCAGGGTGTCTACATCCTCTTTCACAGTTGACAGCCAGGTTTTCACTTGACCACCTTGCCGCCGACGCCAGGTGCGAACGGGTTTGGGGTCGAGGACGAGTTTTGGAAGTGCTGTGTCTGTCTTTCGGAGGACGTGGCCAAACCATTGCAGCCTTCGCCGTTGTATGTGAGCGGAAAGTGGAGATAGTCCGCTGCAACGCTCTCGTACGGCTGCGTTAGATACTCGGTCAGTATATCGGATGCCCAAGATTACCCTAAGGCACCAATGGTCGAACACGTCTAATGCGCGTACATCCTGTGACCTTAAAGGCCATGTCTCGCATCCATAAAGCAGTACAGGGCGGATCGCTGCTTGATAAACACGCGTCTTAATTTTTAGGCTGATCCCTTGCTTGCGCCAAAGGGTGCCTCCCAACTGCAAAGGTTGTCAAGTTCCAAAGGTTGTCACAGCCGGGGGTGGTAGTAGGAATGAGCCGCCTACTATCTATAAAATGCTCCCACGTGGCGTGAGTCTCAAATAGTCTCTGACAACCAAGTCCAACTCCTGGCCTGCACGAGTGGCTTTCACATGCCCGGCGGAACTGCTCTTACTGACAGGAGAAGGGGCGAAGGCGAGTGACTGGCGCCATAAAACCAGTTAGCTCCGGGCAGATGGAGCTCGTCAGCTACTCGCAATCCATCTAGGGGAAGGAAAACCCTGACTCCAAACCCCAATCGCCTTGTGGGTTACTCGATTGCGGGAAAGGCTTCGGGAGTAAACCCCGAGGAAAAATCCGGAGAGAAGCCCCTGTAGGTAGATAACTGGCGCACAGCGCGTTTATCTGCCAGCTCCCTGCTGCCTTGTAGGTTGCACTTGGCTATGCAAAGGATAGAGAGGTGTACTCGAACAAACACCAAGTGGTGCTGGGGACATCACTTGTACACTATCCCCAAGAAACTTCATGACGATGTCTCAACGTATATCTCAGCTCTCTGCAACACTGAACCAAAATGGCCGTCCAGTAGCATTCTTTTCTCGAACACTAAGTTCTAGTGAACGAAGACATTCTGCTGTAGAAAAGGAGGCATACGCTATCATAGAAGCAATTAGAAAATGGCGGTATTATCTACTGGGGACGCATTTTAAATTGATAACCGATCAGCGATCCGTTGCTTTTATGTATGATTCGAAGCTCGGTGGAAAAATAAAAAACGACAAAGTTCAACGCTGGCGCATTGAGCTATCTCAATTCTCTTATGATGTAATCTATCGACCCGGAACCCAGAATCAAGCTGCAGATGCGCTCTCGAGAGCTTACTGTTCATCAAGTCATTCGTTACTTGATTTGAAAATCGTACATGAAAACATGTGTCATCCAGGCGTGACCCGTTTTTCCATTTTGTTCGGTCCAAAAATCTACCGTATTCCCTTGATGATGTGAAGACAATCATTCAGCAGTGCTCTGCTTGTCGTGAGCTCAAGCCCAAGTTTCATAAACCGGATGTTAATTACTTAATAAAAGCCACCCAACCGTTAGAACGTTTGAGTCTCGATTTTAAAGGACCGATTCCTTCATCAACACGTAACAGTTACATTCTGACCGTGATCGATGAATATTCCCGTTTTCCTTTCGCATTTCCTTGTCCGGATATGAAAGCTTCCACGATCATACAGCGCCTTATTGATCTGTTTTCAATATTTGGTCTACCCTCCTTCATTCATTCAGATAGAGGTGCTTCATTTATGTCTGCGGAGTTAAAAACATTCCTACACGAACATGGAGTGGCCACTAGTAGAACCACAAGCTATAACCCACACGGTAATGGGCAAGTAGAGAGACTGAATGCTACTCTATGGAAAACAGTCTCATTGTGCTTACGTTCTCGAAACTTAAAAATTAATCAATGGGAGTCGGTGCTACCGGACGCGCTACATTCTATTCGTTCACTTCTGTGTACAGCCACCAACGTTACGTCTCATGAAAGAATGTTCCGTCACCTTCGCTGGTCCGTAACCGGCAGCTCCTTACCTCAGTGGCTATCAGCTCCCGGCCGTGTACTACTACGAAGAAATACAGGGTCATCTAAATATGACTCTCTGGTCGAAGAGGTTGACCTGGTTGAGAGCAATCCCGAATATGCTCACATACGATTTCCAGATGGTCGAGCAGAAACTGTTTCACTGCGTCATCTTGCACCAGCCGCAGATCCAGTTGAGTGTCCTGATAGCAGTTCACAAAATGAAGCTTTACCGGAAGTTTCTGAGCATCAAAGTACCAAACCGAAAAAGGTTCCAAAGGTTGTCACAGCCGGGGGTGGTAGTAGGAATGAGTCGCCTACTATCTATAAAATGCTCCCACGTGGCGTGCGTCTCAAATAGCCTCTGACAACCAAGTCCAACTCCTGGCCTGCACGAGTGGCTTTCACAAACCCGGCGGAACTGCTCTTACTGACAGGAGAAGGGGCGAAGGCGGGTGACTGGCGCCATAAAACCAGTTAGCTCCGGGCAGATGGAGCTCGTCAGCTACTGGCAATCCATCTAGGGGAAGGAAAACCCTGACTCCAAACCCCCATTGCCTTGTGGGTTACCCGATTGCGGGAAAGGCTTCGGGAGAAAACCCCGAGGAAAAATCCGGAGAGAAGCCCCGTAGGTAGATAACTGGCGCACAGCGCGTTTATCTGCCAGCTCCCTGCTGCCTTGTAGGTTGCACTTGGCTGTGCAAAGGCTAGAGAGGTGTACTCGAACAAACACCAAGTGGTGCTGGGGACATCACTTGTACACTATCCCCAAGAAACTTCATGACGATGTCTCAACGTATATCTCAGCTCTCTGCTACGGCGTTCCCGAGACGCGACGCGCCCTTGGCTCTCCCAGCGGCTAGGGTGAAAAGTAAGCTAGCTGGGGCCATAAATATCCGTAAGGTCTTTTATCTGGGATGTTGGAACGTACGGACACTGCGTGACGTTGGTAGTCAAGCAATCACGATGCGCTCTTTATTGGACTACCAAGTAGATGTTGCTTGTCTTTCCGAGGTCCGCCTTCCCGGACACGGATCCAAATCGATCAAGGTCCCCGGAGTCGATCGTAATTATTGGCTTTTTTATAGTGGGCCCGAGGATGGATCTGGTCAGCATGGAGTAGCGATAGCGCTCAGCGACCATGCTAAACAAGCACTCATGTCATGGATGCCTGTATCCCCGAGAATTGCGGTGGTCCGGCTGAGGGGTCACCCTTTGAATATAACAGTCGTTTCGGTGTATGCCCCAACCCTATCAGCCGACCAAACTACAAAAGACGATTTTTATAACCAACTTCAATCCGTAGTCGATAGAGTTGCTGGAAACGACGTACTGGTTGTGGCTGGTGACTGGAACGCTCGTACAGGATCAGCAGATTCCGCAACAAACCGAATCCTGGGAAAATTTGGCCTAGGGCAGCGCTGCGCGAATGGCGATCGACTGATCGAGTTTGCGGCCTACAATCACCTATGCGTCTGTAACACTAAATTCCAGCACCCTAAAAAACACTTGGTCACATGGTACTCGAACGATGGTAGAACGGCGAACCAGATCGATTATGTTCTAATTCGCGCACGTTGGATGTCTTCGGTGCTCGACTGTAGGTCCTATCGTGGAGCCGAAACAGGGAACGCAGCAGGCACCGATCACACACTTGTTCGCGCAAAGCTCCGACTTCGCCTGCTAAACCGCCAAAGGAAAACTCCTAGGAAGCGCTTAAACTTGGAAGCCTTAGGAAACCCGGCCCAACGTAAGAAGCTCATTGACGATATCGCTGAGCGGTTGGATGGGAGTGATGCATCAGTCGAACAACAGTGGTCCAGACTGAAGACCGCTACTCAGACTGCAGCACTAAAAACCCTAGGCACGGCCTCTCGTCGCCGACGAGATTGGATTTCTCAGAACACCATCGAGCTCTCTGCCCGGGCAAGAGACGCCCGAATGCATGGTGCATCTGATTATCGCCTCCTTAGGAGAGCTGCTACACGATCAGCCCGCAAGGATCGTCAGCTATATTGGGCGGAAACCGCATCCGAAATGGAAGCCGCAGCAAGTATAGGAGACTTTGGACGACTGTTTCGCCTGATTCGCAGAGCATCTGGAAGCTGTGGTTTTTGTACGAACCTTCGAGATTCGTCAGGACAGATGATATTTGACCTTCATCAAAAGATAGATAGGTGGGTTGAGCACTTCAGTCAGCTACTGAACCGCCCGTCATCTATCAATGCAGTATTCACTTCCCCGATAAATAGCTGTGAATACCCGGTCAACTGCGAGGCACCATCAGAATACGAGATATCAAGTGTTTTACGACGAATGCAGAATGGTAAATCGCCAGGTGAGGACGGAATTTCCGTTGAACTTATTAAAGCCTGTGCCGACGTATTATTATCTCCGCTACACCGGCTGTTTTGTTCGATCTGGGAGACGGAAGTTTTCCCATCAGACTGGGGGATGTCTATCATTCTACCACTGCCGAAACGTGGAGATAAATCTGTGTGCTCCAATTACCGCGGAATAAGTCTAATCGACACCGCTGCTAAAGTGTTTGCAACGCTCCTGCTTAATCGGTTCTCCGCCGAAAGAAATCTGCGCACCAGAGTTAACCAAGGTGGATTTCGCCCTGGGATGGGTTGCGTAGATCAAATATTTACTTTACGCAGGATCCTCGAGCACCGTGCACGGTATCAACAGCAAACGATAGCTTGCTTTATTGACTTCCGCGCCGCCTTCGACTCCGTAGACCGTGATTGTTTATGGGACATCATGCTATCGGATGGGGTCCCATTAAAGCTCGTCAACCTAATCAGAGCCTATTACAGCTCTACAAGGGCACGCAAGGCGCGCAAGTTGAATATCATCGCTCGTGACAGATTTCTATTTTTTATTCTGCTTTTGTCATCATGGTTGTTGTTAAATCAAAAACAAAACTTTGTTCTAACGCTAAGGATACTCGAAGATCCGGTGAGTGTAAAACAACCGGTAAAAGCCGTCCTACGGTTGAATCGAATAGTTCCTGTGGAAATCCTAAGTGTTCTACTACTGTTCTCGAAGGAATTGAATGCACAAACGGCTCCGTATGGTATCATACACGCTGCTCGGGTTTAACCGCAACGGTTTTGGCTGAACATAGCTCTAATTCCACCAAACCTTGGTTTTGTAGCGCGTGTACTAATCTCCCTATGGCTCGAAGTTTACTGCATATGATAGATCAACAGTCCAAGACTATCATTACCCTCGAAGGCCGTCTTCATAAACTTGAAAATATGTTTAACGAACAGCATACTACTTCAAGCCTCGCTGTTGTTACATCATTTCCACCAGCACAGAAGTCAGTAGTTAAACTCCCCGTCACGCAGGCCCATCCCATCCATGTACAACAAAAGATCAGCACAAAGCAATCTAGTGTTGTCGCTGGCAGACCCAAACCGCTAAACGGCACAAGCATCAATAATGCTTTGACCGCGCAAGCTTCTAGTCTCATGGCAGTGACGTCGAAGGTTTCGGTAGCACGAGCGGAGGCACTTACCGTGATTTGCTCCAATGTCCCCGAGACTGATTCACCCGGCTTCATAGCGCGTCAATCTGAAGATGTGGAACAATGGAAAAAGTTGTGTCATGAGCTAAGTCTTAACATAGAACCGGCTAGCATGGTCCGCTTGTCAAGAAACCAGAAATCGGCACACGTTGGTGAGCCAAGATTGTTGCGCATCGTGTTAAAATCGTTAGCATATGTTGAATCCGTTCTATCCGCTTACATGCTTCGAAACAGCTCGTCCCCAATCCGTATATTCCCCGATATATCATGGGCAGATAGGCTAGCGAAAAAGCAAGAGACTTGCGATTGGAAACACGAAAGTGGCAAAAAGAGCATCTTTGTTCATGGCGTTCCTGAACTGAATGATAGTGATCCTAACAAAAACACCACTCATGATTGCGAACAGTGGCGCTTCTTACAGCAATTGAGTAAAATTACCGATACCTTAACTACTTCCCTGAAGCGTTTGCCAGCTTCTTCCAGCTACCAAGGATCTGTCCTCGCATACTTAAGGTCACCTTTCAATCTGAATCTATGGTGAATGACGCTTTGCAACAATGGTATCGACAAAGGCATTGTGCTCCAGCAGAAGTTCGTCTTCGCTCGGCCCTGGAAAAGCGGATTAACAGTAAACCGCGATTGACGCCACCGCTTCCACTAACCGAAACGAATATGGTGCAGACGGACTCGACATACCCAAAAAACTCACAAGAGCCGATCCAAACAGGATCAGCGGTCTAGATATTCGTATAAATGATGCTGCTCTTAACCTTACGCGTGAGGGCTTGAACTGTTTCTACACGAACGCGCAGGGTTTACTCAGCAAACTTGCAGAACTTCGCTTGAGGCATGCTGCTCGTCATTTTGACATAATAGCTGTATCCGAAACGTGGCTAAGCTCTTCGATCACTGACGCCGAGGTTTCTCTCACTGATATGTCCATTCTCAGGAACGATCGTCCAACTAAAGGGGGCGGCGTCCTTTTATACTATAACTCGCGTCTTTCCTGTGAGATTATATCGCATCATCAACTTAACGTGGTGGATTCACTTTGGTGTCGCGTGCAACTTAAAAATAAGGACTGTGCCCTCGTTGCGGTAATCTATCGTCCTCCGAATACTCAACATTCGATGGATGGTGTCCTTATGGCTTCCGTTAGATTCGCCCTATCACTACCTCACAGTCATGCCTTACTGATGGGGGATTTCAACTCTCCCGAGCTTTTCAGCGAACCTATCCCAAATACGTTCGCCGCGGATTTGGATGATCTTATCAGCAGCCATCCTTTGTACAATCATGTGAAGGTTGCTACACGTTTCCGAAGTAGCGACTGTCCATCTTTGCTCGATCTGGTGATGACTAACGAAGAGCTGATGGTAGAAGAAATACATTATGAACCACCCCTAGGGAAAAGTGACCACGTCGTCCTGACATTCTTTTTCGTTTCTTACGCTGAATTCCTCGACGAAGAGGTAACTCTTGTCCGAACCGTCACAAACTACAAGGCTTTTCAAGAAATCATTGCGGCTAATAATTTTGACTTTCTGCTAAATGACGATCCTGAGCTTGCCTGGTCCAGATTTGTCTCTCAGTGGCACCTTCTATTGCAACAATCATCGACTTCGGCCGAACACAAAAGACGTATCCTGCAGACGTTCATTCGTAGTAGAACTCGCAAGTGGATTAAGTGCAGAAACACTGCATGGCATGTGTTCCGATCGGAAGAGTGTGTGCAAAATTCAGAAATTTATCGTCAATTACGCAACCACTGCACGTCTCTAGTGCGTCAAGACAGGCTGGACTACCAGGACAAGTTGACGGCACGATTTCTTGACAACAGAAAACTACTTTACCGTCTTATAAACGATAAACGAAAGGTGAAAACTGGTATCCCGCCTCTGAAAATTGAAGGTGGTACTACGTCGACTTCTTTAGAAGCCGCGAACACACTAAAGGATCACTACATGCCGGTTTTCCAGAATTGTTCACCATCCTCATTAAATATCATCACAACACCACCTAGACTCTCCACCGTCATATTCTCCGCTGAGAGCATACGCAAAAAGATTATGCAGCTCCGGGACAACTCATCTCCGGAAATAGACCGGATAACGCCGAAAGCATTACGTGCGGTCGCCGCACATATTTGTGAGCCACTTGCTGTCTACTTTCAACGCTTGTTTGATACCTCGCGTGTTCCCGAATTTTGGAAACAGGGTATTATTACCCCAATCTATAAAGGAGGAAACCGCAGCGACCCCGCGAATTACCGTCCAGTCACCTTGCTCCCCGTGCTTTCTAAAGTCATGGAATCGATCGTGTCCGACGAGTTGATGACTTTTATGGAAAACGAAAACGCGGTCGCTGTCGAACAACATGGGTTTCGTCGCGGACACTCCTGTACGACAAACCTGCTTTTGGCCCGGGACAGCTGGACCAAAGCTGTCGACGCAGGCTACGGTGTTGATGTAATTTACCTGGATTTCTCCAAAGCTTTTGATAGCGTAAACCACGCTATTTTACTACAAAAGCTTGCTCATCTTGGAATCGGTAACCCACTTTTGTCTTGGATAGCCGAATTTCTCCGCGCCAGAACACTCCATGTTCGCGCAGACAATCACTTTCTGATTGTTTTTCAATAAAATGTGGTTTACCCCAAGGTTCTGTACTCGGCCCGCGCTTGTTCTTGATGTTCATCAACGACATTGGTGCATGTGTGAACTCACCGTTTTTAATGTTCGCAGATGACCTCAAACTCTGGCGAATCCTCTCTTCCCCAAATGACTGTGACGAATTGCAGATGGACCTCAACTCACTTAATAGTTGGGCAATTATGAACCAGCTACCTTTCAATCCACGGAAATGCTGATCTCTCCGCATTCGCCACCCCGGTGAACCTAGGTATCAACTAGGGGGCACCGAAATTTTGGTAAGTATGCAAGAGAAAGACCTCGGTATACTGGTTCAAAGTGACCTCGGGTGCTCTGCTCACTGTTCATACGCTTCCTTAGTCGCGAATCGAAACGTAGGCCTTTTAAAACGAGTCTTTGGTTCTTTCGACCGCAGCCTTTCCCCCTCACTTCTTCACGCGTACGTCAGACCTCACCTAGAATACGCCGTGTCCGTCTGGTCCCCGTGGTTAAAGCGCGATATTCACGTCCTGGAACAAGCTCAACGGAGATTCACCAAAATCGTCAAAGGGCTTAGTTCGATGAACTATGAAGATCGCTTGAAGGCACTTAATTTGTTCCCCATGAGTTACCACCGCATTCGAGGGGATCTGATTTTAGTTTTCCTGATTCTCAAGAATGCCAAACACCCGTGCTTCAGACTGCTTTCGATGGCCCCTAGTTCCGGAACCCGGGGACATGTCTTAAACTTGCCCACCTACCAAGTCGGTTAAACTGCCGAAAGTTCTTTTTCACAGTTCGCACTCCTTCTGCCTGGAATGATCTACCGTCTTTTATTGTAACCTCTACTTCCCTTGCTATTTTTAAAGAACGCCTTGACTCTTACCTATATCATTCTCAGAAAATTTGAATTTAACTTCGCACATTTCTTTTTGTTCCCGATGCTGCACCCATTTTCTCTTTTCCAGACCTACATACGAATTGACGCCAATCCATCCTCCCCTGTATTGACTACCCTGTGTTTTCTCTGACCCCACCATTTACGGAACTTTGGTAACCGAAACCCGATTTCATGGACTCCACCCGACCCCCTGTGCTGACTATCCTGTGGTTCTATTTTAAGCTCATAGCTTTTTGTACCAAAATATACTATTGACTATTGACTATTGGGTTCGTGTCTACGGTGAAGAATCGCGTGAATTTAACTTGCACACAGGAGTCAGGCAAGGTTGCCCTCTATCGCCGGTTATGTTTAGCTATGTCGTAGACTGGATAATGAACCAGGCGTTAACAGAGTATCAAGGGGTGCAAATTTCAACGGATCTATGGATTTCCGACCTTGACTACGCTGACGATATAGTCGTTCTGGGCGACAATACCGAAAGGCTGCAAAGCGTTTTAGACCGCATTAGTGCCACTGCCGCGAAAGTCGGTCTTGAGATAAACGCGGCTAAGACCAAGGCATTTTTTATTCCGACACACCAGGCATCCAGCCACTTCGCGTCCAGGGTTGTCCGATCGAATACGTTCCAGTCTATTAATACCTCGGCTCAAGTATATTGCCCAATGGTCAGGCGAAAGATGAAGTGAAGTTAAGGGTCGATCGTGCTCGTAATGCGTTTTTGCAGTTGAAAGGCACCCTTTGGCGCAAGACCGGGATCAGCCTAAAAACTAAGACGCGTGTTTATCAAGCAGCGATCCGCCCTGTACTGCTTTATGGATGCGAGACATGGCCTTTAAGGTCACAGGATGTACGCACATTAGAAGTGTTCGACCATTGGTGCCTTAGGGTAATCTTGGGCATCCGATATACTGACCGAGTATCTAACGCAGCCGTACGAGAGCGTTGCAGCGGACTATATCCACTTTCCGCTCACATACAACGGCGAAGGCTGCAATGGTTTGGCCACGTCCTCCGAAAGACAGACACAGCACTTCCAAAACTCGTCATCGACCCCAAACCCGTTCGCACCTGGCGTCGGCGGCAAGGTGGTCAAGTAAAAACCTGGCTGTCAACTGTGAAAGAGGATGTAGACACCCTGGGTCTGCGTACCGTCTACGGAGTTCGCAGGTGGGAACGAGACTGGATCACGATCTGCAACGATCTCGCCTCCGATCGACGTGCGTGGGCTGGTGCGATCCGAGACATCAATGAAGCCGGCTAATCCACTCGTGGAGCCAGCCGCACAAAAGTAAAAGTAAAGTAAGTAAACCGGAAAATGCCGAAAATCAATTGTCCACTGAAGATTTATTTATCAAGCAGCAGCGAACAAGACCATATTGTCTTCGTAATCGCGAAGTGTGAAACCTAAATGAGTGAAACTATTGTACGCGTTTTTTTCGGCGAGGGAGAATGTGATGATATTTTACCGTTCCTGTTTTCTATTACTAACTGTATTCCTATTTCGCACCTTAGT
>JACCGJ010023583.1:0-14255 GCA_013407085.1 Atriophallophorus winterbourni
GCACTTCTGGGAGATGACCCTCATATAATGCAACAAGCCCTGGACCGCCTGGCACTTGAAGCTTCAAGGTATGGCATATGCTTTGCGCCTAACAAGTGTAAAACACTTACCCAGGATTGGAGCGGCTCTCTTCCAAATCTAACTGTGTGCGATGTCAATCTTGAATTGGTCGGCAGCTTTGTTTACCTTGGCAGTTGTATCTTCGCTGGAGGTTATGTCGAGGACGAGATCTCACATCGTGTTCGCAAAGCGGGTGCAGCGTTTGCTAATCTTCGCCACTTGTGGCGTCGACGCGATGTTTCACTCCATACTAAAGGCCGAGTGTACAACGCAGTGGTGCGCGCTACACTCCTTTATGGCTGCGAAACCTGGTCTATCCGAGCGGAAGATGTTTATCGGCTTTCTGTTTTTGATACCCGTTGCCTGCGTAGAATTACTCGTATTCGGTGGCAGCATCGTGCTACAAATATAGGTGTCTGCAAGCAGGTGTTAGGACCAGGTGGCCACGGACTGAGAGAAATGCTGATGCTTGCTCGCTTGCGATGGTTGGGACATGTTTTAAGAATGCCCACTCACCGTTTACCGTACCGCGCCTTATTCGCAGAGCCTTTCAGAAGCTGGGAGAAAAGATCGGGTGGCCAGTCCATTACGTGGCGCGTTGGGATGAAGAAACTCACCGCAGCGCTAGGCTCAGTTGGGCGTATTCGTTTGCCTGGGTGGGGTCCAAAAGCTGCACATAATAGTTGGCTGGAAACCTTACGCGATATGGCTACAAACCGAAGTCGGTGGCGACAGTGTATTTTATTATGTGTGGCATAATTTTTTCATTCGGTATTATTTTACATAAAAACACAAAAAAACAAAAACAAAACAAAAAACCAAAAAAATCGCATGCAGTGAAACTACAAAAACAGCTGCTTTTTTGTGCATTTGCTTTTGCGTATTCCGATTGCCTGCTTTTCCTTTTCCACGCGCTTGCTTATCTGCTTTTCCTGCTTCATATTGCTTGGCACTTTGTCGTTCTCCAGACTTGTACTTCATGATGATGATGATGAGATATCCACGTTAACCCTTAACTGCCTGAATTATGTTTTACATCGAAATAATTTTTTTCTCCTGCATTTTTGTGATGAAACTGCTCTCCTTATATGGGGACAGAAAGTATTTTTAGTTTTTTTTATATATTACGGAAAATAAAAAAATGGGACAAATTCGGTACAATCGTCCTGTGGTGGCACCTTTTTCATTGATTTCCAGCTGTAGTCAGCTATATGAGACATAAAAGTTATAAAAAGATTTCTTAATTAAATTTTTAATGTGAAACACACAGAAGGTAGATAAATAGGTTGAATAGAAAATAATGTATTTCCTTCATGCAGTCATCGCGATCAAAACCCATGGAATGCCGCAAAACAGTTCTTATGCATGTCCAAGCATAAGTGGACATTGCATTTGGCGCATTATATCTTCGTCTTTCCAGGATAGTTTTTGAACCTGCATCGGTTTCTTTTTTTCTCGACACAAGGCACATGTGCCACTTGGTCCAACCTCACAACGTCGGATGGGGCTCCACAGCTTCTTTTTGCTTCACCTCTTAGAGATGGGCGTCCACGTTTAGGAGGCAAGGAAATTTTTACCTGCTTTGGTAAGGGTGAAAGCTACCTCAAGTTTGAAGGAAGCAAGCTGGAGCACTTCTTTTTTTGGAAGAGAAAGCCTCTTGCAGTCTCTACGATAACAAAGCCATGAATTAACTATAGCCATGTCAATGAAGTGATAGATCAGACGGTGATAAGCTTTCTTTGATTTTATGCTTATTCTATACAAAGAAAGAAGATGGTCTGCCAAATCTACACCACCCATTGACTTATTGTATCGTTTCACAATAATAGGGCAAGGTACTTCAATGGACCTCTTTGTAGTTTTATCAAATCTACGGACAGTTGATAGAGGATTTGCCCTGGCAAATGTAGACACCAAATTGACTACTTTGTTGTCGTACCAGCGAACCAGGGTGACACTTGAATGTCCCTTCACCAGTTCTTTCTCCTCAAAGGAACCCCTGCCTTTTTTCATTAGGCGCTTGTCATTCTTCATGTTTTTTGGTAAGCAAGCTAATCGTGGCAGTCTAACTGTGCCGCAACAAAATATTCCCACATCTGTCAAGTATTGCAGAAGGGGCACAGAGGTGAACCAGTTATCAAAAAATACAAGATGGTTCTCATTGGAAGGAATGGTCTTGGCAAGATGTAGCACAATATCTGAGCTAGCACCGATGTTTGGGACGTTGGGATCATCGATGGGGGATATTTTCCCAGTATATGGGATGAAATCGCACATCATCTCACGATCGTCAGCGAGTACGAAAAGTTTGTAGCCAAACTTTTTAGGTTTATTTGGCAGGTATTGTTTGAGCCTTGATCTGCCGTTGTATGCCGGATGTCACATATTTGAGACATATTTTCCGACAGTCATATTTCGCACAGAAAAATATTTCATCATTCGTGTATACGTTGAATGTGTTCAGAAGATGTCTATAAATGAAGCAAAAAATTATCAATGTATATACTTACAAGGTTTTTCAGCCATTACACGTAGAAAAATGAAGCACGGAGCGAAATTTCACAAGCGTCACCTCACTTCCAAAGTTTGTTGACAACTGGCGCGCCGCATGGCTCAGCCGTCTCAAACGCATACCAAATGAGAGCAGAATGTGTGCCGATTCCGATACCCCCGGCATACGAAAGTCATCTGTCTAATTTATCCTCTCATATACCTTTAAATTTTGTGTACCGAATTTGCCCCATTCGTCCGTTAAGGGTTAAGAAGGAATTCCTGTACACGAGGATCTATTAAACTTCTTCAGTTTCCCAGGCCCGAAAATTCGAAATCTTGGCCAAAGTATAACCGAATATCTGTGTACAAGTTCATGTGATTAATGCTTCAAACATGCAGAAATTCTAACGATAATATGTTCAATTTTTAAGTTGCACACGGCTGAATGTTGCTAAGAGCCAATCACGCGCCTAGATTTACTTTGAGATTATGCGGTTGAGCACCCGGCACTTCGATATTGACTATACAGTTCTTACGGTTCACACGCTCTAGTTTCCGGATATCTGGAAAGTAAGATAGGGGTGTCTTCAGCACTGAGAGGTCATCGATTTAGGAAACAATGCAACAATACTTACTCACCGGATCTTGGCTGACCCATCCTATCCATGCAACTCCTTATTCGTTCGCTCTCCGAGCACTAATTTCAGCGGACATAAGCTCAAACAGGCTGGAATGTCGACACAGATTTTTCTCCGTGAGAGTCTGCAGTCAGTGGAACACTCTCCTCGGTACACTTTTTTGAAGCCGCTTCTTTCAAAGGTCTCCTCGATTCCCACCCCAGTGAAATCTCCCACTCCCAAAACACCTGAACCCCGTGAACACTATTTTCAATTTTTTCACAAACCTTACCGAATTTTTTCAACAATTCATTAGCTCCTGGCAACGGTACGTTCTTTTTCTGTGTTATTTGCGTTTTCGTCATAACCCCGCTAACTATTTTCCACTTTTATTGCTCTTTCAGATCCCAGTATCCGAAGTCTGAACGCACGCGGTTTCAACTGAACCTGTTCCCGAGGATGTGGTGGGTAGCTGTGTCCCGGGTTGACGCCCTATCTGTCCAGATGCCACAAAAATCCATTGATAGTGCAGGCTAAACGGGAATGTGGCATTGGAAGCTCAAATATTTTTTCTTTGCTTTTTCGACCCACCACTCAATCTACTCTGCGGTTTGTACAAGCTCTTAGCTTCTTATACCGTAATAAACTATTGAACTATTGACATACGTGAACAATAAAAATGTTTGTTTTTTGTTTTTGTATTAATTTTTTATTAGACAATATTTGGAAATAGGGTACGCCAATTAGCGTTTAATTCCATCGTGAAGCATAACACATTAGGGAGGTTTACTGTACCATCTGGGAGCTTATTCCAGTGGTTGATTACACGATTGTTGAAAAAGTGCAATGTTCCCTTGGTCAGGTACACAGAAGGCTAATTTCAGTTCAGTTCAATTGGCACAGGACTGTAAATGGCTGATAGGCAAATCGGGTGTCCAGAATTTCTTTAGGCGGAAAGCTTCAAAGGAGCGCCCACCACTTCCAAAATTATTTCATTGTTCTTTGGTATCCTCGTCGTATGCGATGATACGTCCGGTGTTTTCCAGACCGTCCTTTGGTCCCATCATTTGCAGCTGCAACTGAGAAAAACGGAAAGGATTTCTCTTCACCAAGCCGGTGAGAGGTGAGCTATGGAAAATTGGTGCGTACATTTAAAACATGACATTTAAAATGAGGCATTATATAACAGGATTTTTAAATCGTGGTAACGACCGTATAAATTTAAAATGAACAAAAATTTGAAAATTTTATCGACAGGCGACCTGCATATTCATGGAAAAAGTATGGGAAAAGCTCATGTCACGAGGCATCTAAACTTCTTTTGAATGCACCAAAAGTAATGAAACTTAAATAAAACATTCGTAAAACAACTAACTTACTACCAATCAGTGTTTAAAATTTGAAGTAAAAGAGAAGACGAATTACCATGGCTACAAACTAAATGTTCTGAGGTTTTGTTCTAGTGGATGCACCGATGACTATGTAACCTACAAAGTTATCCGCAACAAGTGCACCTACCTCAAAAGAGAAAAAAGGCAGAACTATGAAACTCGCTTGGTAGACGAAGCCAACTCGATGCCGAAACGCTTGTTTGCGTACATAAGACGTAGAACGAAAGCTTCTCAACGAGTACCTTGCTTGAGATCTATGGGAGGTTCGACTGAAGATAAAGATGAACGTAAAGCAGTTCTTCTCGCCGCTCAGTACAATTCGGTTTACACAGAGGAGACGTTTCCCATTCCTCTGCTTCATGAGAGCAACGCCGAAATGCCGGATATCTCGATCTCGCCAGAGATGGTGCAGTATTTACTAGAACGACTCGATGTACACTCAGCACCTGGCCCGGACGATATACACCCAATGCTTTTAAAGGTATTGTCGAGTATCATACATAAACCACTGGCGCAAATCTTCAATTTATCCTTGAGGTATGGTAGGTTACCTAAAGATTGGAAGTACGGCATTGTCAAACCAATGTATAAGGGCGGTGAAACCAGTGATCCGGCTAACTACCGACCGGTTACCCTCACTTCGGTAGTTATGAAGACTCTGGAAAGACTGCTGAAAAAACAGATTGAAGATTTTCTACTTACAACCAGTCAGCTAACATCTGCGCAGCATGGTTTTCCGTCAAGACGATCATGCGCATCCAATCTCATCACTGCTCGCGAGCACTGGTGTGCTGAACTTGATCTGGGTCACCCGGTAGTCACTGCCTTCACTGAATTCGGTAAGGCTTTTGACCGTGTTCCATTTCAACGTCTATTACTCAAGCTCCGTGCTCGTGGTGTAAAGTGACCTGTTCTAACTTGGATTGAAGACTTCCTTGTTGACCGTTATACACAGTTCGAGGTTAACGGGGTCAAATCGCAGGTCACACGTCCAACTTCAGGGGTTCCGCAAGGATCTGTTCTCAGTTCAGTTTGCACAGGACAGTATGTGGCTAACAAGCCAAACGAGCGTCCAGAATTTCTTTCGGTGGAAAGCTGCAGAGAAGCACATACCACTGCCAAAACGTTTATTCTTTTTGTCTATTTAAAATCTTCGCCGATCGCGAAGCCAAGAGATTATCCGGGTTGAACTTAGAAAGCACCGCGTTATAGCCGATGCTGGAAAAAAAGCAGTTTCTCTTCACCAGCACGGTGAGAGGTCAGCTGAAGTAGCATTGTGTATAATGAAAATAAAAACCAGAGAACTCTAGCCCTCACTTTATTTACGGGATAACGCTAAAAGATGAAAAAGCTAAGCTGGTATAGCAATTAAGGAGAGTATTCAGGAAACAACTTACCACAGTTGCGGTCCAACCCCTGCTTAAAACTAGACACGGTACTGCAGGATATAAGTTCTTCTGGAAGAATGTTCCAGAAGTTAACAACCCTAAGGCTGAAAAAGTGTTTCCTGGAGTCTAGCCGACATCGTTTCTTAGCCATTTTAAGTGAGTGGCCCCGGGTGCCCAGCTCGGGGCTTAAGGTAAATAAGTCGTTCATTTGCACGCAACTCAAACCATTCAAGATCTTAAAGGTTTCTATTAAGTCACCTGTTAAAGGACGGCACCTAAGGGAGAAAAGATCGAGAGACATTAGGCGCACAGCGTACGGTTACCCTCGCTGACCTTCAATCATGCGAGTTGCGAGGCGCTGTACGCTTTCAAGTCGAAGGATGTCCTTTTTGTAGTGAGGACACCACGCCTGAACACAGTATTCCAGATGCGGCCGAACTAATGCCTTGTACAGTGGCAGGAATACATCGGGTCTTCTGCTCGATAGCACTGATTTCAGCCGAAAAAGTACCTTGCGTGCACGCTGAGCCGCAGCGGCACATTGAAGTCAGCCCTAACCAGTACACCCAAATCCTTAACACACTGTGTGGCGTTAACACTGAGGGAATTCCCCGCCACCTGGATCGAAATCTTATCAACCAGTGTTGACAAGAGTTGGCTCTTATTTAGGTTCAGTGGGAGATCCCACTGGTATGACCAGTTTATGACCCGCTCAAGGTCGTGCATCAAGGTATCTTCATCCGTTGATCCGATGAATTTCACATCATCCGCGAAAATGAAGCATGGGCACTTCAATTCAGAGGACAAGTCATCGATGAAAATCAGGAATAGAAGAGGGCCAAGTACCGAAACTTGGGGTACACCACTGATCACGTCGGTTTGATTCGACAGCGTACATCCTACTCTCACTCGGAATGTCCTACCTGTAAGGAAGGCCTTTATCCAAGCAAGTAGACTACCCCGTATGCCTTTGGCTGCAAGCCTAATCTCTAGAAGGCGGTGATTTACGGAATCGAAAGCCTTGCTGAAGTCTAGGTAGAGGGCTTCGACAGGCTTCCCTTCATCCATCCTTTTAGTGGCAGTATTGAGAAAGCTAAGGAGGTTAGTCAGGCAGGATCTACCCTTAAGAAATCCATGCTGAGTTACACTGAACAGAGAATGCCGACAAAGATGCTGACAGATTTTATCACGCAGCAGTTTTCCATTACTATCGAGACGGTGCTGGTCAGGCTGACCGGTCTATAGTTACCAACAGTTGACCTGCAACCACCCTTGTGTATTGGCACGACTATGGCTTCCCTCCACTTACTGGGAACAACTCCTAGTTGCAAGCATGAATTAAAGAGCTGGCAAAACGGTTCGGCAAGCCCTGGGGCAAGATTTTTAAGCATAATTGAGTAGATGCCGTCCGGTCCCTCAGATTTGTTGATCCGAACATGGATAAGTGCGTCAAACACCTCAGCATCATTGAAGGACAACTCATCTAATACATGGACACCAGGTGTCAGGTTAAGCAGACCTGACGGTGCGTTTGAAGAATTATCCCGTCGTTACTTTTTAAAGTATATGTAATTGACCTCCCCGACTCACTAAATATGAATTGTGTACTTTTCGCGGATGATCTGAAAGTTTGGGGTACAAAAAGCTCTTCTGCTGATAATACCATTTTCCACAACGAATTGAACGAATTGATTGGACGGTAAAATGGCAGCTTCCTGTAAACCGACAGAAATGCGCTGTAATGCTTTTGGGGCCAAGCACGCCTGAAGGTGCGTACTACCTCGGGGATCATCAACTGAAGTGGGTTGATACTGAACGTGACCTGGGTACAATTGTGACTCGGACGCTTAAATCCAAGGAGGATACGAACAGAAAAGCTGCTGCTGCAAACCGCGCATGGTGGGCTATTAGTCGGTCGTTTTCGGCGATTACTCCACAAATATTTCGCATTCTTTATTCCACATACGTGAGACCAGTTTTGGAATATGGTTTGCCAGCCACCTATCCTCAAACTAAGGGAGAACGTGACCAGTTGGATAAATTGCAAAGGCGGGCGACGAAACGAGTACAAGATTGAAATCAATTCCTTATGTGGAGAGAGTTCAACGCCTCAACTTCATGTCGCTCACTATTCGGCGTGTGCGTTACGACCTGCTACTAACTCGTCGAATATTACTGGGAGCTTATGGTGACGAGCTGCGCGAGTTTTTCCCTCTCGTGACGGACTCAAGAACCCGTGGCCATGCTCTAAAGCTTCAAAAGCGAAGGACACTGCGCCTACCACAGGGATTCACGCTCTCAACAAGAATTGTTAACTTGTGGAATGCGCTTCCGGAAGAGGTTTTCTCAGCAAGCTCTGAAAACCAATTAAAGCAACTTTTGGATAAGGTATTGCCTGTAATCACGGCGAAGCTGAACAACACTGGCCAGGATTTCTTCAACTGAGGTTCTCCTGGACTATGTTGCTGATATAAAGAAATGTGGCTTACAAGGGCTTGTAGGAATTATTCCCAATTGATATAATTCCTTAATAATTCCAAAAGTAAGTTTATTTTCATAAACGTTTTCCATCATGATGCCGTGTGTCGTTTTGTTTAAATCAACTGAACACACACTTGCGCTTCCTACAGCGTGAACGTCTGATAACTTGCCTGGTGCCGAACCACTAATTAATTGTTTCAGATTACTGACCTAGAATATTTCTTCTCTTTTCGGTAATTCACTGCTTGTTCCATCTACGACGAGCAATTATCCCGCTGAAGAAATAACACGGGTCAAATTCATTGTTAGCAATAATCCGAGTGGACCACACAAGGATTTCGTAAGTCTGTTGTTGACATAGTGTATTCTTCTCTTGCATAAATATAATTATATATATTTATACATAATTTCATACGCTTATAATAATTCACAACACTTATAACAATTCTTATTAACGTAACGCTCGGCTTATCCGCTACAGGCTTGACCCCCTGTCGTCTATCGAGAAGAAGGAGAAGAAAGATAACAAATGGCTCATTTTAATCACCCGCTTCAATCGGGTCACATGATTCAGTTCAGTTCAGTTCGATTCAATTTGACGACATTTTTCGGTTATCTATTGTTATTGGAAAATAAGGCCATAGTCAGCAGCTAAATGAAATTCTAAATTCAGGTAGTAAACACGTGGAACTTTCTGTCTCTCGCAGAACTAGTTCAGTTAGTATCAGTAACAAAGGGCGATAGTCGACCAAGTCGAAATGAGTGCCCAGATTACTTCGGAGGTGTGCATGAAAACACCCGCCACTAACAGGATTGATTCGAAGGGATCACAGGCGCGTGTTGTTGTTTGCAGTTAATTTCGACAAAAACGAAAAGTGAAAAAGAAACGCTTTTTGTGTTTCACAATATTTTTGCTGCTTCTGACAATAAATACGGGTGGATTTAATGGTAAGGGTAATGCTCTGAAAAGATCACCTGCCACCGTTCTTCCAGGTCATCTTTGAACGCCGAGACAAGTTCTGCAGGGAATGAGTTCTACGCATTCGCTACACGGATGCTAAAGAAGTGTGTTCTGGATTCAAGCCTGGTGTGCTGTTTACTAAGCTTGAGACTATTGTAGTGAACTACTTTCACTTTGTAACTTAGTATTTTGTACATACAACTTTTGGCCTTGTATGGTTATTCCTTTTTTGGCCATATATGCTTCATTCGAATTAATGCTTGTACAATATACTTTTTGGCAGGTAATATAATTTTGAACTTTCGGACTTTGTCTTCTTTCGTGGTTGCGAAGTTAGTCTGCGCCGCGCGGTACCGGAATTGTGATTGACGGATCCTTCAACATTTTTTCTGCAGCTACAATTTCATCTCTTGGACTTTCCCGTGTGGATTATCTCGCTATCGTTGGACTTCACTGGATCTTTCTTTGGACATTTTCTCCTTTGTTCTTTAAGTGAGTTCCTTCAATTTTTGTTGTACTGTGTGTAGTGCAGACTTATATTTTTTGTTCCACTACATAATTGGTGAACCTGACAAACATAATTTTTCATTTACGACAACTTTGTATTTGTCCATTTTTGGCGTATTTTTTGAATACTCACTTAATACCCCACCCCGAGCGATTTCTCTATAAATAAAGATCCTGCAATCCTACAATCACAGTATATTCCCTGCACATTACAGGCTTCAGACTGTGGCGCTCAGTTTCAATAGACATGGTTCCGAGATTTGACTTGACTCCTTGGCTGTCACCACCTACCACCCTAACTCGAATGAATTGAATGAATGCTTCCATCGGCAGCTCAAAACCTCTTTAGCTTGTCAGCCCGAGACTAATAGATGGACTGAGAATTTACCACTTGTTCTTCTTGGAATTCATTTTATTATCAAAGAAAACATGCAATGCCGCAGAGTTAGTTTTGGGTACTACCTTGTGTCTTCCCGGTGAACTCGTTGTGGCTTGCCAGTCATTACCAGCCGCCAAATCCATTAAGCTTCATTACCCCTCAATCACAACCGCCTTGTAATCCCCAAGTGCCTACCTCCTTCATGTTCATCCCAATCCTCCAGGCCTTCTTCCACCGTGTAAACTCGAATCGGTAGACACGTGCATTAGCCCAAACGTATTGCTGACTATGTGACCTCATAAACTTTTCGAGCGTATGTTATCCTTCCTTCAATCCTAACTAACGCTCTTGTGGGGGAGTATTGGAGTGAACTTTTTTTCACTTTTTAACTTAGTCCTAATGCTTATAGAAGATCTTAATGGTTGGTGTATGCCAACCCCTCGATCATGCTGGTGGCCAGTTTCTGTACCTTTTCTAGCTGCTCTATATCCTGGCAATACAACCTCCAAGCCTGAATACAGTGTTCTAGACATGGATGTGCAACAGCACCTCAGATTTTCTGCATGTGAAGGCTGAACTTAATCAAAAGAGTTCCCTCCCGGCACTTTTAGCCGCAATAACACATTGGCCGGCCCACTTAATGTTGGCGAAGACTATGATTCCTCAGTAGAACTTCATGCGGGTTGATGCGTTGAGACAATCATGTTGACTGCCCGTGAAGAGAGCAAGTGATTTTTCTCTTGGTTGAGCGGAAGGTCCCACTTAACCGCCCATGTCGTCACAGCTTCTACGTTGTTTATAAGATCGGTGTTATCCGACCTGCCAACAATGTTCACGTCAGCAAACATATGAGGGTGAGCGCAGTTAGTTAACCAGATCATCAATGAAGATTAGGAACTGTTACGCCCACAAGTCTGAGCCCCGGGGAACCCCACTTGTTATTTGCGCACATGCGGAGTATGTATAATCTACCCTGACCGTAAAGGAACGGTCACCATGGAATGCACGAATCGAGCCCAGTAGGTCTCCTCATACTCCTATGGCTGAGAGTGTGAGAAGCAAGAGCCTGTGGTTGATTGAATCAAAATCCTAACTAATGTCAACATAGAAGACTTCTACTGCTATAGCACCATTCATCCTCTTACTGACCTCGTTTAGAAAGCAAATCAAGCTAGTCCGACATGACATAACTCTTAGGAATCCGCGTTTCTCGGCATTTATTTAAGAGTGTTTGGTTAGGTATATACAAAAATTGGCACCGATCGACGTTTCCATATACTTACATAGTGCACCAGTGATGCTAACCGGGCGGCAATTATTGACCGCCAAAGAAGCTCCTACCTTATGAATGGGCACTAAAACGGCTCTTCTACATCCGGAGGAAGGGTGCCATGTCCTATTGATGTTGTGAAAAGTTCTGTGATCGGCGCAGATAATCTCGGATCTAGCAGTCTGATCATTCGTAGATGGATGTACTCGGGCCATGCTGACTTATATGCTGGGCTGGCCAAAATAGTCTCGAAATTGTATACCTCGAATATAAGGTCAGTGCAGAGGGGCGTTTATTGAGTAAACACTGAAATGCAGGCGCAGAGACGTTCGAGTTATCATCATGTCGTTGTACGCTTAGAAAATGTAAGAAAAACAATTGAGCATTTTCTATGATTGCATTGCCAGCAGAGCCATCGTCTCTTCTCAAGGTAACAACTCCTCTTCGTACTGAGCCTTTAAACT
Organism: Atriophallophorus winterbourni; assembly: GCA_013407085.1. Classification (NCBI taxonomy): domain Eukaryota; kingdom Metazoa; phylum Platyhelminthes; class Trematoda; order Plagiorchiida; family Microphallidae; genus Atriophallophorus; species Atriophallophorus winterbourni. The sequence continues at coordinate 12,012 of JACCGJ010023583.1, forward strand.
GAACGTAGCTGATTATTGGCTTCTTAGGCGAGTCTCATTTAGAAAAAGATCTTTGCAGCGCGTACCTTGAAAACTGCAATGTTTCGCGCATTATTTTAACGGCTAAAAGTTCCACATGTGTGAGTGAGCATTTAACGCCTCCATCTCGGGACGCGGTGACGTATGCTACTGAGGAATTAGGCTCACCACAATGGAGTTTCACTCTTTTAACGAAAGGGAACGAGAGGAGCGAATTAACCCTGATGTTGAAGTAAGTTTTCCTTAATCTACGCCCACATATCATCCACACGGTCAATGTTTTCCATTGAATTAGCGATGCTGCCTGCAGTAGTGTAGCCGGGTCGATCCGATGAAAGCATCGAGACAGCTTAGGTAGTGTTTTACCAAGAGACAATAGTAACTCATAGGCTAACATTACATGGCCCCAATTTCCTAGTGGTGGTAGGAAGACAAAATGTTCTATACCGCTTTTAGTAGTTGGAATAACTAGGTCAAGAGTAGATGAAGACTGACTTTGCGGAATATAGTTGGTTATTGCGATGGTAAAGTGCATGAGAGTGTAGCCAGCTCAGAAAGTCGTTCGCGTTCCCTGTGAGGTTTGATACTCGCAGTTTATTTCGCGGGATTAAAATCACCGGAGATTACAACATGTCATGCTATGGTCAGAAGAGGCGAAAGCTTTAAATAAATAAATAAATAAATATTTTATTCTTGGAATTCCAAGGCATGCTAAGCATGATCGATAATTATCACAGTTGTTTGTATACATAAAGCATAAAAAATGGACAATAATTATTAACATTTTCAAGCTCATACGCAAAGTAGCATCTTCTTACAATCTGATCGGACTTAAACTATACACGTGCACACATGCATGAACAAGGCTGGTGTAATCTGCACGTTCGTCGTAAAAAGAGAAATATTTTTCATAGAAGAAGTAGCATTATCGATAAGGAGCAGCACTCCTCCTGCCAGCTTACCAAGAGGTGGATCGCTTCTTAGGGCGATAAGCCTTTCTGATATTGCAGCTGGTACATGGTCATCAACTCTACAAAGCAGTTCATCTCATCCATTTCCAATGCTACAAGCGTTTGTATAGAAGAAAAGAGCACTATTACATGGGGCCGGCATTCCAATTTTAGGGATACCTAAAAGCTCATAGTCCTCGGGCGTAATGTCCATGGCTGCTTCGCGTCTTTGAAGGCTTTATTTCATCAAGAAACAAAGCATTCGTTTTTGAAATGGATGATAACTTCTGGTATCTAGTTGCATCTTCGTGGTCCGAGTCATGACAGCTGCACCACGATTATCCTCTAATGGTCGTAGCGCGACGGTGGCTCTCTTTAATGTCGGAGTACGATTTTCTAGCTTACGTAATCGTTACACTACTGTCATTTACTGTGTTTAGCCTCGGAAGCGAATACGCTTAGCTACGATTTAAAACTAACTTCGACTTTCTAGCTCTAATTGAGCTAGAAATTTTCTTGTGGGGCTGGGTGTCCGGTTGCACCATTTACTTACTTACTATTTACGAGGTGAAGTTTTTCAGCTTTTGAAAGAAGGTTGTCGCGATCAAACTATTCGGCGAATTAAACAGAAATTGGCCGCGGCGATCTTGTAGATGCGTCGTTCGGGCCATCTCTCTACTTGCCAACTCTGTTAACTCGCTTCAGCGGAGTAGTGTGGCTCATGCCTGAAGCACGGAATGGGTCGATGACCTGTCTGCGTTGAAATTTTTTACTGCCTTTTGAGTCTTAGTTGGCAAACTCAGCCTTCGTTTAGATTGACACATTTCTTGACCCTGTTAATCTATCTTAGTTTCTAGCTTGCAGCTAAGCAACAACTTATTCCAATTTGTGTACTTCCCGGTCCAGTGCGCGAATTTCCTTTGTTGGGATAGTATGACCACCTGGATTTGCACTTACTTGTTGCCAGAGAGCATTCGGAGGACAGGAGGATAGCGATCGTTTCGCCTTCTGTAGGCTTAAGAAAGTGTGAAGCCAGCTGGTAGTAGACGAGATTACCGACCTTGCTATTTCAGCAAAGGTTTTGGGCTTTGAAGGGGGACGAGAAGAAGAACTCTAACGTTATTCAAGACCCTCTAGTGCCTCAAACAATTTTTCTACGGACTATATGCAGTCGGTGCATAGCTATGTATGCCAACAATGGGTTATGAATATCTTAAATTGCGTTGGTGATATTCAATAGTATCTGGGATGTGCACAACACAGACACATGTCGCAA
>JACCGJ010023584.1:0-49762 GCA_013407085.1 Atriophallophorus winterbourni
ATGAATTTTATGAATAAAACGTCGGTCAGCAACTGTGGTGATTTTATAACATTTACCAACTTAAGATTTCGTAGCAGTAAAATGATATACACACCACGATCATTTCAACGCTTATAGGATAAGCTGTTTTTCATAAGATCGCGAGACACGGATCAATCAACATGTTTTATTCTATTTTGCGTAGCACATTTTTGTTTCTAATTGTTTTCAAATAAGATCGATTCGGAATTCACAAGTTGTGGTTGACATCAACGCTGATGAGATAATAGAATGAAATTTACAGTTCGCCAAGAAGTTTTCGCTATTTTTGATCTGAATTTTGATCAATTGGGGTGTCAAGATGTGTGACAATAATGGGATGCGACGCTTGAATTCTACGTTTTTACGGAGGATGGTAGTTAAGAGCATGACTACCTGGAGTGATTTTTTGTAATAAAAACAGAAATGCCGATTGAGTGATTTTGAAAATTCTCGTTATCTTGAAGGAAAAAATTATTAAAATTTTGACATAACATTCTACATTCAATAAATATAGCAAGGAAAAAAGCTGTACAATACCAAAGTTGTTGATGGCCGACTTCGGCTGATGTTGACCATGGATGTACATCACAATAGCATGAATTTTCATGTTCTACAGCTTTTTAAATGACTAAACAGTATTATTCATGAGGAACAATCTCTCCCGCAGCAATTGCAACGATAGGCAGATTCGGTAGATCGTCGTCCGTCGCACGCCATCTGCGTGGTCTGCGTTTAGCAGCCAAGAGCTGTATCCGCTCCTCCCCAGCTTGCAGACGACGCTTTACCCAATGCCTCCAATGTGAGCGGTCACGAGCAAGTTGTTCCCAACTCGCGGGGTCAATGCCAAGAGTTTTTATATCTCTTTTGCAAATGTGTTTGTACCGCAAGTGTGGTCTGCCCAATGGTCGACTTCCTGATTTTAACTCACCAAAGATACAGACTTAATGGAAGCCGTTTAAGTTCGTTTGGACCAATGACTCTCTTGATCCCATCATAGAAACCGTGACAATATCCAGTATTCGCAGCGTTTTGGATATTGAGGCTGATTTCAGTCCAATAGTCATTTGCCATCGTCCTACAGTCTGTTGCACCTTATTTCTAGCTGTTCTTATAAGTCGTAAGTTTTCATCGGTTGGCATACCTTTGAACCTCAAGAATGCTGACCGTTTCTCATCCAACACAAAAGTCATCTCAGAAGCTTTTGCTTCGAACCAGCCGCTCGTTGGAGCTTTCTTCGGACCTTATGTGAAAAGTGCGACTCGGCATATGCCATAGTATATGCATATTAAATTTAAATTAATCATACTTTCATGTTTTGATCCCTAGATTTAGAAAAAGTTAGTAACAATAATTCCATGAGTGACATGAAGAGAGAAGTTGTCCTTAAGAAGTGTATGCTTGAGTGAATTTGTTTTTCTAAGTGCCTGTGAAAAACGAAATTAGTAGTCAATGTATTGTGGTGCTCACATCCTTAGCTCTTACACTCCACAAGTAGATAGAGGACGCCTAGGTTTACTTATCCATGAAACAGTGATAAAATGGCATTCAAATTAATATTTGGATGCCCCTGTTAAACACGTTTCGCAATATGAACCACGATGATAAAATAAAATACCATACAGTGATTGTTGATTAGTGTTCAAGAAGCTTAAAATGGCCAACGTATTGTGGTGCTCACATCCCCATAATTATATTTCACTGCACTGATGATTTTTTTATAGTAAACTTCGGTCATCAAACTATTATTCAACAAAACATTTGGTAATCTTTCTTTGAAGCTTGTTTCATTCGTTCAGAATCAAATGTTTGGTGGTAAACTGTTTCGTTCGACATTCAAAAGTATTATACAATAATGGAATGCACAAGAATTTAACGAAAACGAAATGATATTTTATATACATGCATTCATATCATATATAGATTTCGAGACATTTTAATTGATTGAAAATATAACATTCATCACGTGAAAATAATTTGTTTTTCAAATGACTCGAAATACAATAACTCACTAACAATCTCAATGCCCTGATAAGCAAAATTGTAACTTCTGAAAAGTTCGATCTACCGAATTGCGTTCAAGCTTGTTAACCTGCAATGTCAAATTCAGGCTCACGGTACCGTGGGCAGATTCATTAGTTGGGTTTTCATTTTTATTTAGAGGACTGTAGGCTAGAGCATTCTGTCATCTTGGCTATTAGGTTGATTACAAATTCTTGAGCTCTCCATGTCGTAATTTCAACAAATATGAAAAGACATCCCGATAATCAACCAAGACTAAAATAAAATAAGTGAATCATTCTTTTATTTCATATCGCTCAGCTCACTTGGCTTCTCTGTGATCGATTTGCTGAACAATTTCACATAGATGATAAGGTGCCTTACGCAACGGAAGGCGTGTTTGCACGCTTTTCCATCATACATAACACGTGAATTTTCGTGGTGTTTGCACTCATCAGCTGGTTGACGGTACGATCAAGATCGGAATGCCTTAAATCAATATCTTAGGTTGAACGTGCAAGTGCCACCTTCTTGGTTAGTTTTCAATATTGAATTTAAACTTGAGTAGTGTTAACGTTGAACGCAGGTCGCATTATCATTCATTTAGATGGAGGAATGACCAAATTGTTTTCCTTGGGCTTCTAGATCGCTCAGACTAACTCAAGCAGCTCCAATGCCGCTCGAAATATAAAGGTTGTTCACCGGTCGAAGCATTTACTTTTAATTAATGAGCGTATATTAAAATCACCGTTGTGAAAACGTGACAATATTTCATATAAAATTATTGTGATTGTGCCAATAGAACCTTTGAACTAATTGAAAATCCACAATAATTTGAAACTTAGATATTTTACGATGTCTATGCTGTTTTTATTACTTTTAGTGTGTGTGTGCACTTTGCCGCTGAAAGAAAACAATAAGTTTTATTCCACACTTTTTAAAATTTTCTTTGAAGCGAAAGAGAAAAAATGTTTCGAAAATTGATGCATTAGACGGGATTTCTTTTTCGCAGTGACGACTATTTCTCTCATTATTGGTCTCTCTCGTGAATGAGTGGTAAAATTGTAACAACACTGTATTCAACTAGCTACTGCTTCAGAACGAAACATTTCTTTCGCTGAAATGAGTTGAAATTTTCTTTGGTATAATGATTTTGAAGGTCAAATTATGGGCGGACATTCAAAATAACGATGTTGATTTAAAACGAAATCCGAAATGGAAAAAATGTTCAAATGTTTTGGCGCCCGGCCTATTTCAGTCAATTTTTTCGAACAAATAATCATTTGAATGATATTCGAAATTATCTCGTTTAGTTATATCCTATATTTCTTTAGATTGATTGCTCAGTTTTCTCTAAAGTTCAGTCAGAATTTTCGAACAATCAACCTGTAAAATTTGATTTCTGTATTGAATTAAATTGTAAATGAGCATTCATTTTTCAGTTGGGATAGACAATGTTAATTTGAATAACGCCTTGTTTTTAGCACATATTCTTCTTCCTAATTGCGCTGAAAATGTAGTTGTAAAGCTTTTTAAAATTTCACTATTGTATTCTAATAAACGATGAGCGCACAAGACACACTCGTTTAAAGTTATGTGTTGCTCACATCACACGTATTTACACAACACATCCATGAGCACCTTGAGTGCTTGACCGGGAATCAATATGTGATTTTATATTTGAACAACGTGGTTCGTTGAACGAACCCTATGTAACCGTGACATGGAAGTACAACATTGTTTGCACATTCGATTAGTTAAACCGCTTCCGATGACACTTCCGTGTTTGAATCTATTTATCACCACGAAAGAACTGCGCCTTAATCTGAGCCTTAATGGATTTCGACAAATTACTAATTGGAAATGAGTGACATTCCATATTTTCATAACTGTATATACTCAATATCGATTCAAGGATTCGAGGATTTATTGTTAAAATTTTAATACTTTACAACACCACAGGATGACGGTATGAATGAATATGTGAAAAATATAATAGTATAAAAGGGATAGAATATATCAGATGTAAGGATCACAAATGATGTTCTTTTGCATGAGTAACTTCAATTTCGCTCTAAACGTGACCAGGCAAGGAGAGTCCATCACATGTTCGGATAGGAAATTCCAAAAAATGGCGCCGTCAATCAATACGGGAACTTGGGACGTAATGGAATAACGTATGTCGGCGTGTCTCTTTTTTATCACCCACACAGAAAGCAAGTGTTTTGATGGATGTCCTTCGGTAAATACAATTCTAAAGGTCAGAATAATATCGCATCGTATCCTCTTGGTATTGACCCACGAGTTAAAAAGAACGTGCTCTTGACCTCTCACATTGGAGGCATTGAGTAAAGCGTCGTCTGCGAGTTGAGAAGGAGCAGATATATCTTTTGGCTGCTGAACGCAGATCACGCCGCCGGTGTGCAACTGACGCCCAGCGACCGAGTATAGCTTACGTTGCAATCGCTTCGGGAGAGATTATTCCTCCCGAATCGGACTGTTTGGTCATTCGAAAAGCTACGAAACCTGAAAACATTCATGCGATTGTGATGTCGCTGTCTGTGATGTCTATGTCTATTGCGATGTCTATGGTCGATATCGACCGAAGGAGGCAAATTACATCCTCCTTTGGGTAAAGTCACATAGACCCAGATGTCACAATCTTTCGGTATACGGAACACTAACTTTGTTGCTTTGTGATACATTTAATCAAAAAAGAGCAATATCTTTCTGCAGCTAAGGAGCCAGGAACTTTAACACTTACTCCATCGTAGGGCGGAGGTAGACGTTCACTATCCCTGGTAACGTTACCAGAGAGAATATTCCAACAATCCATACTCCAATATCTTTTTCAAACGTGCTCCATTTCAAGTTTTCAGTCCCAATCTATATGTCCAAGAAACATTCTTGTCAAGGTGGAGCATCTTACTTTCCCGTGACCGCCAAATTTGACACGTTGTCCAAATCCATTTGTAGTTTCTTACAATCCTCTGCAGAACTAATTGGCGTCCAAATTTTCAGATCATCCGCGAACAGGACCATTTTGGACGATATGAGGGGGGGGGTAAATCGTTTATGTACCAAAGAAAGATGAGCGGGCCTAGCACGGATCCTTGTGGGACTCCGCTAGTGGTTTTGAACTTTTGGTATCACTCTCCGTGTACTTTAACTCGGACGTGGCGATCTGACATGCAGTCGCACAACCATGAGAGGAGTGCTTCACATATTTCTGAATGTATCAGTTTTGCAATAAGCAAATGGTTATTGGCTCTATCAAAAAGCTTCAGAAATGTCTAGGTAACAGACATAAATGCAAGAAATTCTATCCAACTCCTTCGTCCATTCGTCTAACAGGAACGATAAGATCGAAATCCATGCGACGCTGGAGAAAACAACAAAACTAAACTCTTGTTCGGATCTTTAGAAACGATCTGCGAGTTCTCGTCAATTGTCAGTTTCAGAAAATGTACAAGTACGTCCCATTGCGACCCAGGGTTTATGTAATCCGTCTTCCAATGCTGAATCTGCACGAGCGATTTAATCAGGGCCGCCTTTAGGGCGAACCACCCCATACAGAGCAGGCGACTGAAGAGCACAGCAGACACAGTCGAACACAAGCACTGAATGGTCACTAAAACCCAGCGAAGCCTGGAATCCGATTGTTTTGACAGATTGTTCTTCCGATGATAACACCAAATCCGAGACTGATGGACGGTCAGAAACTATTCTCCGAGTACATTAGTGAACATAGTTGTGTAACGGGACTGAATCTAGTACTTCTCTAATTCGGTATTCTAGCGTTTGTTGGGAGTGATCGTCCTAGAAATAAAGGGTAGACAGGTTAAAATCACCCATAATAAGTATTGTTGCTTGCTGAGTGCGTGTCAAGCGCTGAAGCACTTGTACGATTACGTAGATGAATGAGACCGGTAGACCACATCAATCATGTAAACTTCACCAGACATCAGCGCTAAAGAAAACCAAATTGTATCCTCGAGGGTGAATTTTGTGTTGTCTATTGGGTGGCACTGGAGTCGATGATGATAATAAAGAGCAACACAACCACCACTTCTCTCTCGATCGTTCCTTATCAAATTCATATTTAGAATGGATATCTCCGTTTCGATCAATCGGTAAGAATACCATGTTTCAGTAATGGCGATAATGTCAGGTGAGTAGTGCGAGCATATCTCGGTTAACTCCGCTAATTTGTTCGAAAGTCTTTGCGCATTTGTATATAAACATTTTATTGAGTATGCAGTGTTGAAATCATGAAAGGTTATCAATGGGCCGACACGGTTTGAGTCGGAATGCTCAAGTTTTTGGAGCTATCGCATGATATTCAGTTTGATCCGCATCACTAGGCTTTGATGGGTAGTTGTAGTATCCGTTTGCTTGCTTCCGGATATTATCATGCACAGGCTGAACTTGACGTTTGGCGGTAGGTTTCTTCTATTAGCTTTCCAATCACGTTTGATACTGTCGGTCATTTCGGTTGTTAAGAAAGTTATCTTTAACGGACTAGGACCTTGCCCTTTATAGTTGGCAGATCGCGGTATCCCAAATGCATCAACAAGTATGGCTTTTTTTAATACCGACAGTTCCGAGTAGGTATTTCCACTTTTTGATCGTGCTCAGACGATTTTTGAGAAGGTACGTCAGCAGCATCTTCCGGAACGCCGAGAAATACAATACTTCTCGTATTATTTTCTTTTCGAGATTCCTTCGACGACCATGATTGATCTGCATGGAAACGACATGGAAACTCTGGAACACCTCTAAGAAGGTAAGCATTTAAGAGTACGTTTTCCACGTCCTCCCCAGATTGCAGCGTTTCTCGTAAAAGGCGAGGATAATCTTTGTGAGGAGAATTCAGGTAGCGGTTCACCGAAATATTGATGGGGGAGTAACTGCGGCCCGTCTCATCTGACTACAGATGTTATACCATTCAACTAAATCATGTTTTGCTTAGTTTCGAACAGCTTTTCCCGTGCCTCGGTCACAATGGTACATATAACAATAAAGTTTATACCCGCGTCTTTTGGTTTATAATTTGAATCGGTCTTTTTAGAAAAGGTTTTGCTTGGTCAATTCACGTTTCCATTAAGTTGATTAGGCACTAATCCCAACGAACGCTTCTCTGTTCTAGTCACTATTTTCGCGGTTATCTGGGCAAGCTTTGGTCTGTTCGTGTATGATGGACTTTCTATCGGCTCTTTCTTAGTAACCTCTATGTCGGGAAACAATGGTGCCTCAATGACGTTTTTATCAGTTCATTCAGTTTTTTATACTGGATTCCATTCCATTTAGACGCTTCTCAATTTCATACTCTGGGGTTTCCGCCTTCGAGGATGACGCTGTTGGTTTAGCCTTGCAAGCCTGGTAAACGTAACAAACACCGCTAGAAATATATTCTTTAATAATCGCTATCAACGCCGAGGTCAGCGAGTTGTCGCATTTTGCATGCACATTCAACAAACAAGCGTAACACTTGGCAAACTTCGCCTTGTGACTTACCGACTTTCGGCTAACCTTACACATGCAGCCCGATGCGCTTTGTTTTCTTTTGTTTTCAGGGTCATCCGCGGTTTGCGGGAACGAGGTTGAGCACATTCGAAATGCGGATACACCTCTAACACATCTCTACTCACACCATAGATTGCTATGAACAGCATAGCGTTTGCATTTACATGGGGTTTTTATTTTGTGTATCTGTTTTAAAAAAGCATATTCGCCCTCAACCTTTCTCAACTATTTAGGCATCGTACGTATTCAGACAATGCAGCAGATTTGAGCAGACAGAATCAATACAACTCACTATGATTTTCGTTAAATTCCGACAACTTTACAACCACTAATTATGAGACCGATTCCTCGCCCTGGTTACCTAACTGTCGGAAAAAAGATTAAAATCTTGAGGTTGCATGCTCATTAAATGATCCGCTTTGGTAGCTCGAAACGTTACTTGATTGGTGTGGTCAGACAAGGAAAGATAGAAATAAACAATACAATACAAATGGGAATGACGAACGAAATATAGCCAACTGGTGGGTGACGGGTAGTTTTAATAAATAGTGCTGCAAATAATGATATAGCTTAAAAATGCTTATTTGTGTGCATTTTCATCGAAAACAAAACACACGGTCAGTTTCGTGATGTCTGCACTCATCAGGTAGGGAAGAGTTCATGCGGATTCTGATCCTACTGTCCCTACCTGATGAGTGCAAACAGCACGAAACCGGTCGTGGGGTGTGTGCGGGATGGAAATGCATGGGAATGAGCTTTTTCGTTCATTGTCATGTGTTTAAACTATGTCTACATGAGTGTGGGCTCATGTGATTGAACAATTTGGTCGTAACAGCCTTATCCACAGTGGCACACAGGCAAAACTTGTTTAATAATAATATTATTCCACAAACTCACTAAATTAGATTAAATAGAGATTTTATGGTGGTAGTGGTGTGGAAGTTCGGAGCAACCCATCACTTTGGTCATCCATAAGCGCCCTGTGTGCTTGACCAAGAATCACTGTGATTCAGCGTTTGAACATCGTGGTTCGTCGTACGAACCGAATGCAACAGGGCATTCAAGTTTAACCTTTTTACTATTTCTTCACTGTTTCAAGGCTTACTGAACCTAATCTCACTGCCTCCACCTGATGACGGCCAAATAAAGTTAGCGCGAAAATAGGTTCGACAACTAATAAACACAAATAAAAAGGCAAGTGTCCAAAAACACAAGTAGTTTTAAACATTTTAAATTTAGTAAAATTAATTTAATTGATCATCTTACACCCGGTGTTTCAGGGCTTTGAATCGTCAGTCCTCTCCGTGCCGGGTGGCACATGAGACGAAGACAACTTCACGCCAGTGGTTCCGGTCTGTCGCTGCTTCCGTTGCCGTCTGCACCGTGAATCCTTGTGCATGTAGTTCGCGTTCCAACGTTCTGCGCCAAGTTTCCTTGGGCCGTCCCCTTTTTCGTTTACCTTGCAGACGCCAGTGAATGGCTACCTTCGTATGCGAACTGGGATCCATCCTGCAGACATGACCGAGCCACGGATCTGTTGTCTTCGTTTCCGTAGCAATCTAGGTTTTACTGGATAGGGTTGCTAGCCCTAAGCCCAACCCTCCTCCTTTCTCAGACGTGCTTGAGACCGTCCTTGACGGAGTTAGAGCTTTGAATGCTGACGCAAAACTAATAAAAACAAAATAATCAAGGCTCAAGGAACCTGATCTTCCTGTCTCCACCTCATGACGGCAAACAGCCGGAAACCGGTAGTGGAATGTAAGGGATGTGGATTTGAGCACCACAATTTACTAATAAAAAACACTTTAGGTTATTCAGGTTATTCTTAGATTAAGCTCGTAAAAAACAATATGGGTTTCTGATCGAGATTCAAAGAGGAATTCCCATTCAAGCCATCAAGACGCATAAAATGATGAAAACTTTCGTGATGGCACAACCTTCACAATATTCACTACCCGATTCAAATATTTTGCCGACATCATGTGGGCTAAAGTAAGATTTGGTTCAGCGAACTTTGAAAGAGTCAAGATGTAGTAAACAAAGTTACATTTGAAATCCACAGTTAATAGAGCACACCTATTTACTCTTAAGACTCTTGGGTGAAAAATTCTGCCCTATAGGCTGTTCTCAACAGCCTTCATTCTTTTAGCCTTACGGTAGTTCGATTCTCCAGCCAGCTTACGAATATATCATATGACCTAAACCAAGACATTTGCCTCCAATAAATACACTTGATCTCTCCGGTTAGATTTAATCATGTCAATTAAATAGCGTCCAGTCATGTGTAAAGTTATGAAGGTTACTATTAGTCTGACTAACGACCATACAGGTGTGTGTGTGGTTTTCTGACTGAATTCGCCGACGCATAATCTCTGCGGTGTGTTTATCTGACTCGAATCACTCACGCTTAGTTGAACGGTTGGGTCTGCTTTTCAGTCATCTGGAACGATCGCTGATTTTTATCTCTAGCGGGAAGGCAAACATGGGAGAAACCACACCAGCAATTATCCCGACAGCAGCTCAGCTTTATCGATTACTAAGCTGATGAATAACCCCGGATTGAAAATGCGTTAATTAGTGATATTTGCACGGTTTACGGTTATGAACGCGTCTGATTGATGATGCAATGTGAAAACGCAGCGATATCAAAAGAAGAATCCAATCGACAACGACATTGCTCCATTTTGCGTACCAACGTATGGTTGAATTATAATAAACGAAACAAGCAGGACGCCCGTTCAATGGATGCACTATGGATGTACTATATGATATCTTACGTGATATGATGTCGACAAGTTATGGGAAGTCAAACGCATTTAAGCATGTCAGTGAATGCAACAAATCCTTTCGACAAATTTAGGTACAGCAAGAATAAAACGAATAGTTAAATGATATCTAATTATCCGGATTGATAGCGTTAGTTTTTTTTTTAAAAATCAACAATACCTGTTTCGTAGATGAAAAATTTATCCCACAAATATCAAACTTTTAATCAGGAAAGCTTTAGGTAAGGTTGCCGCTTGTAATTCCAATTGCTTCAAACTAAATCAAAGTTTTAATATTCTAAAATTCGATTAATTTACGGTAACCATAGGCTAAAAATATAGGGAAGGCATAGAAACAACAAAGATGTTTTGTCAATATGGAAAGTCAGCTTATGTAGTGAGGTGCCATGTTGGATTTGGTCAACATATACTTATCAACTTCAGTCTTGAACATGTTTAGGCTGGATGCAAAAATGATATATGGGGCAAAGAGTTTCATATAAAACAAACTCGAAGAGCAAACGAAAACCTTCGACAATTTAATCTTGATTTTGGGAAAATTAACTTGTAGCCCTGCGATCTGCTACCACGTGATTCTTGCCAAAGAAACAGGTGTTCAAGTGGGTGATCCACTTTATGCAGAATGTTGAACAGCAGGAAAAAGTCACCCCTGACATGACGGTACGAAAAGTCAAACTGGTTCAGAGTTGGAAACCTCTACTCTTATGGCCTGCTGTATAGTCTAATCACCAATTTTGTAGCGCGGTGTTATGTCCTTTTGTAACCATGGGGCCATGCTTTTTGTTCAGATAATTATTCGTGGGAATATCTGCTTTGTGAAACATCCTTCCATCCTTCTGAGCCGTGTTAAGTTTTGACATGACATTTTGCATACCACAGAACACTACCGTGAAGACTTCAACTTACTGCTAATCCACACACCCAGGTAACCCATAAAAGTTGCTGAGTTCCCAGAGAGTATGTGAATTCGAATGATTTACCGACGTTTAACATTTTATATTTCTGATGTTTAATGGTAGGCAGGTTAGTAAGGACCATGTATGAAGTGCATCGATATGTTTTTGTAGAAGTTGGCAATATTTTATTCTGTGCACGTTGCTTCATAGTTTGATTACATCCGCAAATAAAATGACTTTACTGCGTACGTTCGCGAACTTCAAAAAGAGTATTGGCCCCAAGACTGAGCCTTGAGTTACGCCACTTGTAATTTTTACTGGGCTGGATAGTGCCCCATCAAATCTAACCCTGATGACTCTACCAGTCAAGTAATCTTGTATTCAGGACAATAATAAGCCACTCATCCCGAGCTGCTCCAATTTCTGCAGCAGTATGCTGTGGTTAACGAGGTCAAAGTCTCTAGACATATCCAAGTAACAAACATGGATAGGGTATCCACTATCCACGGCTCGAGTCAAGTTATCGAGAGTCATGAGTAGATTGGTGAAACAGGAGTGTCTTGTCCTAAATCCGTGTTGTTCGGTTGAAAGAAGCTTATTTTGTTCCAAATGTTTAATAAGTTCATGAGCTACAAATCGTTCGAGAAGTCTAGATACCACTGGCAATAATGTGACTGGTCTGTATTTAGACACATCGGATCGGTTCCCGCTTTGTATATCCGAGTGATTAATCCACTTTTCTAGTCAGTAGCAGCCTTGCTGCAACTCAGTGACAGGTTGAAAAGGTCAGCGTGGTGAGAATAGAGCATGGGCGCGTCGTTTTAGAAGGAAAAATATTAGTTCATCAGCACCTGGCAATTTTTTGTATTTAACACTCTCGGGGTTCAAAGCGGTATCTTGCATTTTGATTATTCTTTGTCTGACTACAGCCCTAACACAACATAAGTGCTTGTTTGGGTAGAACACTCTAGAGTAAAATTGAGGGAGTTCGTTAGCGGCTTCGAGAACAGTGGATGTAGTTTTAGTCGTTGTAAGTAAAGCGAAAACGCCTGGCTTTACCCTGGCCTTTTTGTTTACGATCTGGAAGAAGAGCTTCGGGTTTCGTTCAGTTTTATCCATCAGATTGATTTGATGCTCTTCTTTATCCACTTGGACAAGTTTAGTAACTTTGATCCACAACAAACGGTAGGATTTCCAGGATTCAGTTGTTGTCTGAAGTATGTGGTTTCTCCGTGCCCAGTTTCTCACCTTTATCTATTTCCGTGTTCGACTCCGGATCACGAATTCGAATCCTTTTTCAGTTTTTTGGAACATATTTAGAGTGGAGTTCTATTTTTAGGTAGATTTTCTCAAGTATCGATGACAGCATTGTTGGACATCAGTGTTTATCGGTGCCCTGTCGGTGAATTATTGAAGAACCATTGATAATCCAACCGTATCGATTTTTCTTAGCAATTTCTGATCGTCACTAGCTCTTTTCGCTTCAGATATATACTCAAAAACAATGACTACATGATCATTCTTTCCAAGTGGTGCTTCATAGCCGATATCCTCGATGACATTTTCTCGTACGTCAGAAGAAGATCGAGTATGGACGGTGTGTTTGTGCCTCTGAAGCAAATGCTGCTTGATATGTGGTTAAATAAAGGAATTGATTTTCAAGAGAATTCAGCGGTGGAATCTCGCTTTTTCGTAAATTCGGGAGATTAAAGTCACCCATGATCAAGACGTTGTTTTGATATCTTGAAACAATCAGCTGAGTTTTCTCAAGTAAACTAGCATTGTATGCTTCGTCTGCTGACGGTGGTTGGTAAATCACAACAACAACGCAGTTTTCACCTGTTGCTAATTCAAGTGAACATCAAAGTGTCTTCGAGTGTCAAATCGTTGTCCGTGATTTATCTGAACGTGAAATGTTGATCATAATAATTAGCAACACTTCTTCCTGCACAAAAATACGATTACGATGAAAAGTAACATGTTTGAAATTTTCTCTTCAACTAATTGCTGATTGAACCAGGTTTCCGTTACGCCTATCAGGAGTGGTGAATATTTTTCACGAAGCTCGATTAGCTCGGGTCATTTATTCATTAAGCATTGTGCGTTTGTGTACAAACATTTAATGTTTGATCTGGATAAGTGTTTTGGATGATGGGTATTTGAACAGCTAAGTTGAGTACGCGCAAATAATGCGAGGCTCGTGTTAATGGGTAGATTACATCGCCGACTCCGATAGAGTCGGTTGACTTCCCTTTTTGGACCCGGATTCCCGGCATCGATTTGATCAGTACCGATAGGTTCGTCAACTTCCAGAATAGCGACGGTTCCAGGTATTTACTGATAAGTTTGATCTCTCGTGAAAGTTTGTATCGATGCTGGTTCCAAATGTTAAGCACGGTGTCCACTATAGTGTCGGTCAATAGTGTCAGTTTAAGGGGCCGTGAACCATTACCTTCGTAATTCGGTGCTTTTGGGATTCTGAAAGTATCGATAACCGCTGCATGCTGGTTGGTATAGCATCGCTAATAAATCTACACTGTTTTATATCGTGGTTGGATTTACACTGTGTACCTGAATCAGTGGCACCTTCTGAGACATTTAAGAGAATAAGGGTGCGCTTATTGCGATCATTTGTTTCTTTTGGTTACCCTCCGGTGGCGATTTTACCCGCTCTGACTAAGGCACATCAACAAACACAGATGTATTTTCCTTGCCGTCTTGTAACAATTATTTCGATAGAAATATATCATCTAATTCCTCATTTCGCTCAACTACGTTGAGCAACAGCGGCTTAACTTGGTGGGCGATTCAAGCGAATCAACGAAACCGGGTGGATCGCTTTTAGATTCATCCGAGTGTACAGTTGCAACCATTCGGTCAAGTCATGCTGCTGTCTAATCGAGAATAACGTCTCAGTTGCCTCTGGCACGTTTATGCAGATAACACTGAGCGCAACTATGTTTAATTTGGCATTCTAGATGGTCGGTTTCGGCTTTAAACCGCTTTTGTACTCTCCAGGATGTTATATCGCAATGATTCGACATTTTCAGGAGCTTGGTTTGGTGGTGGTGAATTTAAGCATAATCGTTTGTTCAATTTAAATGCTTTAGGTTTGATTAGTGGCTGCACAGAATACTTCATTTGTGCCAGCTCCTCTTCCAGTTGAGACAATCGGTATTCAGTTCTTTTCCAATAAATGAATTTATACTCTTTCGATGGCCATTTATATTTGAATTTCTACAGGCATTAAATAAATTGCAAAAACATGGATAAAAATATATTGGTCGTATATATGCGCCTCGAGCGCTTGGCCAGCAATCACATTGTGATTCAGTATTTGAACATCGTGGTTCTTTGTAAGAACCCTATATAACTGTGGTATACAAGTTTAACTTTGTTTACCACTTTACCACTGTTTCAAGGCTCACTGAACCTGTCTCCACCTGATGACGGTAAACAGCCAGAAACCGGTAGTGGTGTGCAAGGGATGGGGATGTGAGCACCACGATAGTTATTATCGTTCACTAGCCTTACACACTCATCATTCAGTCTGATTGCAAAAAGTACATTTAACCGAAGCACCATCATTGCTTACCGGATTCACGACCTTGGCGCAGAGGGCAAGTTGGTTCCATTTCGCCGTCGGGGGACCAATCGTGGGATGAACAGCTTAATTGATCGATTTCTTTGTCTGTGTGTTGGACCTCGTGACGCGTTCACACGTCAGTAACCTGAATTGGGCCGACCGGTTGAGAGATGGGCGCTTGGTCGACTGGTCGATGTGGCTGATTTAGAACTCATGATTTTTGTAAGAACCCTATATAACAGTGGCATACAAATATACAAATAACTTTGTTCATGATTTCGTCATTTAGCAAATAATCCACGATAACTCGTTAACCACACAGAATCAGGTATTAAAATGCGTAGCACGATGCAATCTTAGAAATGATAGCAAAACCGTAGGATACTTAACCGTGATAAAAAGTTTGCGCGCGTGAGCAAACTGAGATTTTTACGTCGAAACGGGATTTTTTCTGTAGATCAGTTAACGAGATAAAACGTATAAATTCCGATATCTGTAGGCAAAAGTAACACAGAGTTTTTGAATTGTATAAGTCCGAGGAGATTCAGCGAAGATATGACCAAAAGTGTCAGAGCAACAAAAATGAGACCGCACTTCATCAAGTGCGTGATGATTTTTGATCACGGTAAATAGCAACACCTCCTACTCCTCCTCAGCTAAATTAATTTAGCTAAATTAATTTTTAATGAGCATGATACAGAAGTTTGTGTTGTTGGACCTTACTACAATGACGTTGGATATGAAGATACAGTAAGATAATAAAACAGAAACACACATAAGATATCCCACACACATTACGGGTACCGATTCCTTCAAAAGCTGTCTTCAAGAAATAATGACTTACACGTCACTAAACAACAATCTACAACAACCAAAGCGAGTTCGATCATAACAAACTCCTTCTTCCCTGGACCCCATACTTAAAAACGAAGATTCAAGATTCAAGAATTTATGGTCACAAAAAGCAATTAAGTTCACAATTACCATATCAAAGTTAATATTCGTTCAGGAAAAAGTTATAAAATAAATATGTAATGTCAAGAATAGTCCAGTTGAATACTTACCATGAGTACAAAGGAGGGAACCGATCTGATGTGTCTAACTACAGACCAGTCACGTTGTTGCCAGTGGTCTCTTAATTTCTGGAACGACTTTTGGCTGACGAACTTATCAAACACTTGGAACAAAATAAGCTTCTTTCCATTGCACAGCGCGAATTCAGGACAAGACACTCCTGTCTCACCAATCTTCTCATAACTTTTGATAATTGGACTCGAGCCGTGGACGATCGATGCCCTAACCATGCTTGTTACTTGGACATGTCTGAAGCTTTTGATCGTGTTAACCACAGCATACTGCTACCAAAATTGGAGCAGCTCGGGGTGTGCGGCAGACTATTGGCATGGATTAAGGATTACTTGACTGGTAGAGTTATAAGGGTTAGAGTTTATGGGGCACTATCCAGCCCAGTAGAAGTTACAAGTGGCGTACCTCAAGGCTCAGTCTTGGGGCCAATACTCTTCCTCGTGTACGCAAATGATATACCAGAAATCGTACGCAGCAAAATCATTTTATTTGCGATGAGATCAAAGTCTGGACTAGCATACGCACCATAGAAGATTGCCAAATTCTCCAAAAAGATCTCGAAGCACGTCATAATTGGTCCTTGCGGAACTGCTTATCATTCAACATCCAAAAATGTAAAATGTTGAACGTTGGTAATTCATTCGAATTCACATACTCTCTGGGATCTCAGCAACTTTCATGGGTTACTGGAAAGAAAGACCTGGGCGTGTGGATTAGCAGTAACCTGAAGTCTTCACGGCACTGTTCTGTTGTATACAAAAAGTCCTGCCAAATCTTAGCATTGCTCAGAAGGATCTTTGGTCGTTTCTCAAATCAGATACTCCCACGTATAATTAACACCTATATCAGACCAACAATGGAGTATGCTGTTCAAGCATGGTCCCCATGGTATACCACCGCGCTACAAAACTGGTGACCGGTCTATACAACAGGTCATACGAGCAGCGGATTGTAACGCTAAACCTCTTGACTTTTCGTACCGTCGTCTCAGGGGTGACTTGATCCTGCTTTTCAACATTCTGCATACAGTGGATCACCCACTTGAACACCTGTTTCATCGGCAAGAAGCACGTGGTAGCAGATTGCATGGATACCAGTTAATTATTACACACTCTAGATCAAATTGTCGAAGGTTTTTCTTTGCTGTCAGAGTTTGTTTTCTATGGAACTCCCTGCCCCCACAAATCATTTGCGCAACAAGCCTGAACATGTTCAAGACTGAACTTGACAAGTATATGTTGACCAAACCCAACCTTGCACCTGAATACACGTGCTGACTTTCCATATGTATAAAACATTTGTGTTATTTTTATGAATTCCCTATATTTTTAATCTGTGGTTACTGTAAAGTATTTGCTTTTTGGACCATTAAAACTTTGAATTACTTTGAACTTCGAATTACTTTGAATTAATACGCGGGGGTCGTTAAATCGTTATGCAACAAATAAGTGTCCAAATTTCGAATGAACGTTTCGACGCTGGAAGAGATGACAAGAGTTTCGGGGAGGGAATTCCAAAGGAAACAGACACGTACACATTAAAAATATCGGCGACAGCTGATACGGGAGTGCGGAATTTGTAGTATCACTGAGTGGCGGCGTATATATCGTGACTCACGGTATTCGAATAAATGTTTTAAAGCAATAATATATCTTTTTTAACCACTGAATGATGCATGCTCATGGTTGGAATTAAGTAGGCTTTCATGATGGTGGGGTTCAAATATAACATCTTTAAATGCCGCGCGTAATTTCGTGGCAGCAAGCCGGGTTCTCGTCGCGACTAGACTTGATCACATTCGGTGTAATTGGAAACAAGGGAAACATCATTATCCCATAATGAGGAAAAGCACCTGTGATTTTTTGTATCCCCGGCGACCGTTCAATCAAATAGCCATTGCTTTCAATTCAACGCCTTTTAGGATTGCATGTGTTTAATCAATACATTTCTAATAGTCAGTAAAAGTTGTGGCGTGTCTAGTTAGATGTCGGTCCTTGATTCAAAGGATACATGCATCAAAATGGAACCGATTACGGGATTGCCATGTGACTGTTTGAACAAATGCTTCCAGTAAATGAAATATCGTTTGCATGACTGGTGTATCTATTTCGTAAAGAACGAACTCAAGGCTAAATTCATTCAAGGTAATACAGGGTAATTCAAGGTTTTTATGGTCTAAAAGCAACAAGCTTAACAACAAATATAGGATGGTGAAAATTAAAAACGTACGTGTATAAAAACAAGATAAACAGTTAGATTAAATAGTATATATGTATTCGGAAAACTAATAATTCAATACAAATTCGTCTAATTTCGTTTTAAAATCATGGAAGCTAGTGGAGTGAGCAACGGTAGAAGGTAAACTGTTCCAAGTAAAACAGACACGGACAGAGTAAAAATACCTTCTATAGTTCAGGCGGGAATGGGGTACGACCAGCACATATTCATGGGTTCGATAATTTCTCGTATCCCTTAGCGTGAATAGATCCTATAAGGGATTGTTTGGGGTATTTAATATTTTATAAAGTAGGATAAGGTCTCCTCTGATTCGTCGATAGGGAAAGTCTAACAGATTCAGTTGAGCTATCCTTTCTTTATAAGGATTGCTTCGGATGCTGAGAACTAGTTTTGTTGAGCGGTGATAGATTCGCTGCATAAGTTCATCATCATTCTTAAGTCTTGGAGACCATGACTGCACACCGTAATCAAGTATGTATTCATGATCCTTGGGAATATCTTGGGCGAAAATGTCCCAAATACCCGTTTGAGTATATTGAGGACACGAGTTCCCTTTGTAAAGACAGTGATAGTTTGAAGTAAGGTTTTTAGACTTGAGCACATACAGACACCCAAATCGTTTTTTCCAATGCGACTTTCAAGGACATGTTAACCTATATGGTATGTGAACTCTACTCGATTCCTCACATTCATGATCCTGCGTTTGTTGAAGTTAAACGGCAGTTCGTTCTTCAGCGACCAGCTTTGAAGCGTATCAAGTTCTTTTTGTAATAGCGGACAGTCTTCTGGGCTATGAATGAAAAGTTATATCTTTATGTCGTCCACAAATAACGAAATTTTACATCGAACAATATCCGGTTCTTCATAGACATAAGCCAGAAAGAGGATCGGACCAAGGACTGAACCTTGGGGAACTCCTCTAGTTTCTACGATTGGTTTCGATAATGCACCATTAACACGTACCTGGGCAGTGCGATTTGGTTGGTAGTCATTTAGGCAATTAAACAACTTTCCAGTGACACCAAGCATCTCAAGCTTCTGAAGTAGTAAGGTATGTTCAACGCGATCACATGCTTTTGAGATATCTAGGTAGCAGGCGTGTATTACTAGCCCTTTATCTACCGATTGTGTCCAATCATCCAGCGTTATCAGTAAATAAGATTGACAGGAATAATTCCGTCTAAATCCATGGTGTCTCCTCGAAGGCAACTGATTATTTTTGAAATGTTTCATTAGATCGTCAATAATGTAAAACTCAAATCTGGGAATCTTATTTAATGAATATGTGAATAATGTGAGTTATCATGAAATCTGGGTATTCAAACACAGCGATGTACACAGGGCCTTTGCATTTCAAAGTTGCTGTAAATATAAACCCTATCATACCTAATTCAAACCAATTACAAAACAGTTGTGCCACAGTGAATGACCATTTATTTCCATAGTTGTATAATATCTATCATACGTGTCCATGATCTATGACGTTAATCTTCTACTGTTTCGCATGTGATTATCGGCGTATTATTTGGGTTTGACAACTAAAAGGTGAACTTGAGCGATTTTCAGTGTACAGTACAATAGTCACTCAGATTCACTCAATGTGAAATCTCAATCGTTTATACGAGAAATTTCAATGTTCGCGACCAACGGATAATGGCAGAACTTTATTCGAAAAAAATTATGAGTAATGCCCGTACACTGTTTACGGAATTAGATACTGTATCAGAATGAAAAATTATGAAGGAACATTAAGCTTTTATGTAAATTCTGTGTTAATCTAGGCACCAATGTTTGGAACCGATCGATTTGTCATTGCCATGACAATGAAATTTGAAAGCAGTCAATAAGAGCACTTTTTGGTAACCTTTCGCCTCCTACACATTATCTTCGTCATACCAAGGGTGATAGTCTGCACAGGGAACGTAATTAAATGTCATTCCATCCATCACCACTCATTGGTCTCACCACTGAACAGCCTGTTGAAATCCTTGGAATATCCTAGCACGTAAACAAACGCATGAGCAATGTATTGTGGTGCTCACATCCCCATCCCTTACATCGTGGCTCGTTGTACGAACCCGATAAAACAGTGGCATACAAGTATAACTTTGTTTAAAATCCAGATCGCTTTGCCTACGTACCTAGAGCAGCGTGAATTCTGTCAAGGTCAATTGACACTGACCCACATGTGCGCGATTAAACGTATGTTGAAACATGTGACTAAATTTGAGTGGATTAAGATATTATTGAATATAAACGTAAATTTTAATTGAAAAGGTTATTCGTTCGTTGCAGTGCCGAGAGCCATATCGTGGAGATCTATACCCCATCTACCTTGCTGGCTACATTTCTACCAGCTTTCATAATTTCCACTGCATCTGCATGCTGGTGTTCCATATAAGGCTTAATGGTACGTAGTTGCACATCTAGGTTTTCTAGGACCACATTGTGACCAGTGTCCAACACATGTTTAGCTTAAGCTGAATCTTTGATTACAGACTGATAAGCCGTCACATTTTGCGGATGATTCATTAGGCGATTCTTGTACTCTTCATTCTAGCATGAAGTTCCTGGCTGGTTGTAGTATGTACACACCAGAGCAAGCCTTGCACTTGATCCTATAAACACATTTCTAATGCTATTTGAATGTAACGTACATTGGAGAAACAAGTAAACCAACGTGCATTGCACATTATCTAAGTGTATGTATGTATGGTTCCTCGATTGTCACGGCCGGGGCGGTTTTGGTGATAAGCTTCCAATTCCAAAAATACTCTAATGGCGCGCGTCTCATATAGCCTCTGATAACCAAGTCCATGGTCGACATCGACGGAAGCAAGTAAACGAGATGCCCATATGGACAAGTATGTTTTCACG
Organism: Atriophallophorus winterbourni; assembly: GCA_013407085.1. Taxonomy (NCBI): domain Eukaryota; kingdom Metazoa; phylum Platyhelminthes; class Trematoda; order Plagiorchiida; family Microphallidae; genus Atriophallophorus; species Atriophallophorus winterbourni. Next base: position 21,015 of record JACCGJ010023584.1, read on the forward strand.
TTTGATAATAATCTTTAACAATGTATTTTGATATATTTTCCATCCGACCCGACGTACATTTTTGTGGGTCTAGTAAAGCATAGCTTTTTTACCCGCATATCAGCTATGAATAAATATATGAATATGAATAAATCACGAAAGAATGTTGAAATTTTCGAACTAATGTTGTTAGAGAGATCAAAAAAAATGTACAAGTATTACCTAAAGCTAGTATAAAAAGCACTTTTACTTTACTAAGACAGCGCCATCAATGCCGGCTGGGCCATGGGAAAGCTTGCAATCAAATAGATATATTCTACTGAGAATTGCAACCAGCATGTTCACTTTTAAGCGAGCCGTAAAATATATGTATGAAAAGTCGGGGAATTTTATTCACGGGTTGAGAACTTGCTCTTGACGCTTTCTTAGAAAGCCACGTTGTTTGCGTCATTTTTAGTCTGAGAGGTGCAGGTGATACCCTCGGCTAGTGCACATCTATCACACTGACACCATTTACACTTTCGATCGACCGAGTATTCATTTTCGCTGTGGAAGAGGTTGCTACACCCGAGTCGAAAGCATTAGTCATGTGCATCGTCTTGGGCCATGAGATTATCATTCGCTTGCGATGTATACTCTTGTACGACATCGACCGAATGAGACCAAACTCATGCCGATTTATCTATGTGGTTTTGGTGGTCAAGTAAGTATTCTAATTTGGGAAATCGCTTCCACTTTTTAACCGCAACAGTAACAAGACTCGCTCCATTCATTTGCACCAAAAGTTGCTTGTTTTATATGGAATCAGTTAATCAAAATGTTAATCTTGATGTGTAACTAGAACTACCGATTCAGACAGCTTTCCGAAACGTTGTTCAACAATTGGAAAAAAAATTGAAAGGAGTGTGAGACCGATTGAGTAGTCTTGTTTATGAAAATAAATTTGAAAAACCATCGGTTCGAGCAATGCAAGACAATATTATTGCGAAAATAATCTTGACGCCGTTAGACTTGAACGTTATGATGATGACTTAATGGACACTTGTTAATGCAACATTGTGATCTTAACCGATCGTAAATCATGGGTTATTTATAAGTTGCGAAACATTCCTTTTGATATTTAAATTAGTTCAAAGCGATGTTGAAAATAACTGCTCGTAGCCTCAATAAATCATCAATCACAATCTAATAAATGGATCAAATTCATAACTGCTCATAGCGTACTTAAATAATAAGTGTGTGCTAGTAAAATTCCATCAATGGATTTCGAGAATGAAAAAGAAATTAATAGATAAACCTCAAGTGCTGAGTACACATGGAACGAGATGAGATTACTGTGACCCGAAAGCGATACGTTTTCACAACTGGTGAGTTTTCCAAAAGGGACCGCTAAAATTTGTTTTCTGTCAGAAGGTAGGTGATGTATCGATACAGATAACCGAAAAATGCGCGTGAGCACCCCGAGAAATACCGATAATTAAATAAACGACAGATTGAAATACCACATTAGGACAACATGGCCGTAAACGTGAAATTAATAACAAAAATGTAAGATTTTTGCATAACCATCTGTTTCACCTTTGGAGTATTCTCATTTGGTGCCATTCTAAACGTGGCACTTATAGAAACTAATGAAAATTGCATCATGTACAAAAAATAAATTCAAGGTCAGACAAAACTGTTTTTAGTGTAACAACCTGATGGCCTTTCGTCCTAAACAATGAACTGATTATTGCTTTGCGCTATGTAACAACTCGAATATTGATAATGGGGGATTTCATCTTTCCCCAGCTCTATAGACGGGATGATCATCCATCAGAGACACTCAAATATGAACTTCGAGCCGTCTTGGATTACGCACCCCCTTCATAACCACTTTTTCGGATTTACTCGTATGCGGGGATCAGACCAGCCGTCAACCTTGGACCTAATACTTACATAAGATCCCACCATTGTAGAGAATATCGTTTATAAACCTCCAATCGGACGAAGCGATCACGTTGTTCTAGAATTCGAGTACATTTGTTTGACCTGAGGAAAATGAATTCCAGAGTTGACGAGCGGCTGGAATAATTTTGTGCTCTGACTCTTTAGCGAATAACTGCTCGATTCCAAGTCGTACACGGATAATTTTAGTATTTTTGTGAACGTCTCCTCATGATCTATGGAATTATTCCATCTTTGAGCTACGGAATGATAGCACGTTAATTTTTCCTATTCGGGATTAATTTACAAGTTACATTCACGCGCCAAACGTTAAAAGTCTTCAACGCATATAATTGAATTTGCATCCACTTGAAAGTGCTCAGCATTTTACATTCTTTGAGCTCTCTCAACATTGCATCTTGACCGTGAAGCTCAGCAACGTGGGTATCATCTTTGTCTTGCATTGTTTTTAGATTTATTCGTATGAGGGGATCAAACCGGCCGTCTACCTTGGCCCTAATACTTACATCAGATCCCACCACTGTAGAGAATATCGTTTATAAACCACCAATCGGACGAAGCGATCACGTTCTCCTAGAATTCCTGTGCTTTTGTAGCGCTGGGCGCAACCGTGACGGAACGAAATGCGCTAGAAGGGTGAACAACCGTGCTCTGTGTGCCGAGTTACGACGCACTAGTTTCGCACAACTGGATTACTCCGATCCGGATAGTCATTGGCGCTCTCTCTTACAACACCCGGAATCTATATTGGAGGAACATACAATGTTTGTTTCGAATAAAACTTCTCAATGTAATAAATTTATACTACGAAGCAGGACTAAAAAGTGGATGAAACAAAGGGCAATAACATGGACGTTTCACGAGGCTACCAAAAAAGCTGATTCTTGGGCACAATTTACACCACTACGAAACAAAGTTATTCGAGATGATAAACAAGCGTTCCCATCGCAATTGACTTCTCAGATGCACAAGAATCCGAAGCTCTTTTAAACGATAGAACGAATATTAAACCAGGAGTCTTTGCCCTAAATAATTCGTCCGACTTCACTGAATCCATTAAGCAGACCGCTGATCTGTTAGCAGACTTTTATGCCGGAGTTTTTGCGCCGAAATCCACGGAGCCTGATCAAGAACCAATCGTTCGACTTGACCGACCGACCTTGAGTGAACTATTGATTACTCCGCTGGTGGTAGCGCAGCACTAACGAAAATTAAACGTAAAAAATCTCCAGGAGCATACGAGATAACTCCAAAGTTGGTCAAAACCTGTCATGCGCCGCTGTTTGAACCTCTATCTTGCATGTTTAATAATTGGAACCAAGCTGATGTGGTACCAAAAGACTGGAAACTGGGACAAATAATACCCATTTACAAAGGTAGTTGCCAGTATAAAGTTAAAAATCACGCGCCGGCGACATTGCTGTCTTTGGTATCAAGTTTTGAGCCAATAATAATCGCAGAAATAGTGCAACATCGGGAAACTAACTAACTTTTGACAGTTGCCCAACATGGATATAGCAGAAATCGCTCTTGTTTAACAAATTTGCTGACAAGCTTAGACGATTGGACTAGGGTTGTAGATGCGGGGGGGGGGCTATATTCTTGCGTGCTACCTGGACATTTCAAAAGCTTTCGACAGAGTTGATCATAATTTACTCTCGAACAAGCTAAAGAAATACGGTATTGTTGGAAGACAATATGAATTGATACGTGATTACATCATCAAAAGACACACCAGTTTTCGTGTGGACGGCCTATTATCGAAGGAAATCGATGTCACTAGCGGTGTTCTACAAGGCTCAGTGCTTTGACCAATAATGTTCCTAATCTATTTGAACGATTTACCAATACAAAATGATAGTAAGATGGTTCTGTTTACCGACGACCTAAACGTATGGAGACGAATCATCTATGCTGATGGTTGTATTTTGCTACAAAACAATTTGAATGCTGTGTACAACTGGTCATCCGAAAATAAACTGCCATTGAATATTCAAAAGTCGAAGACCATTCAGATCGGTCGTCACTTTGGCTTTTGTTAACCCATACAAGCTCGGCGGCAAAATCCTGGAGTACACCTTAGAAGAAAAGGACCTGGTTGGATTTGTGGTAGTTTGAAAAATGGTCTACAATGCGAAGTCGTTTACAAAAGCGCGTCTCGGCATGTTACGGTGGATATTTGGACGTTTTCCTCTCATGATGAACACATATATACACTCGGTTCTAGATTCTGCCGCACAAGCCTGGACACCATGGCTCCAAAAAGACATCATACTTCTGGATCGCATATACCGGAGAGCTTCTAAGCTTGTCATTGGACTCGAAAATACGCTATTCACAGAACAACTCAAACGACTGTGGTTGAGGACACTTGCAAAAGAAGAATGCGAAGTGATCTCATCCTTGCATACAAAATACTACTGTTTCCCACCCCCTGGACTTATTATTCCACCTTCAAACTTCCAGCAACATCCGTGGCCATTGTTGCAAGTTGGAAATATCACATTCAGAACGGAACTGCCGCAGGTATTTTTATTCGGTGCGTGTGTGCATTGTTTGGAATTCCCTACCTGCCGATTTGGTTAGCTCAAACAGTTTATTTATATTCAAATCGAAACTTGACGATGATATATGAACTAATCCAAATTTTGCTCCCAAATATAAACAATCTTCGTCCCATTGATTTTGATTTTATTTACACACATATTTAAATTTATATACATAGTTCGAAACTATGGTTATTGTAAAGCTAGTAGCTTTTTCAACCATAAATCTTGAATGCATCAACTGTATTGCAACGAAAAAAACAAAATTTGCAATTTGTTAAATGTAAAGATTTGATTGCCACCCAGAACACAAATTTGCCATCTACAGTTAATTAATTATGAATATCCAATGAGCTATCGTTCACTTTTGTGTAAACTGCATGAGTGCTATTAAAATCATTGCTTTTGTGCAAATCAGTGTAGTTTAAACAGTAGGACTACTTGTGAGTAGCAATAATACCAGAAATTATAGTTATTAGTGCAGAGAGGCGAGATAAATTTGATGAAAATTCAGATGGGATTACATGCAAGAGCTTAATGGTGGTTGACATCTGTGGCATAATATATTCTTGTTGCGAATGTTTTTGTCTATTTGGAATGAGATGATACCAAACAGAATAGATCTATTCGAGATTGTTAGTGATAACATTTGACACATGAGGATTGGCATAAAGCATTCGTTTTCGGTACTCGTCAGATCCCAACCCAACATAGCCCAAGTTCAAGGATGCAAGGACAAAATTTACCGGGACAGTGGATTCGAGTGGAAGGTGCTATATACTTTCCGTATTCGATATTCGTTGCCAGTGGAGCAGTAGGCTTGTCCGGTGATGATGACCACAGGGTTTAATACAAAGATTGATTTTGCTAGATACAGCAGCGATTGGAAGGAACTTTTGGATGGACAACAAAACACATGATGTACTATTCCACGTACAGGATTGTGGTGAAGATTTAAAGTATAACGTAAGGTTTCATGGTGACGAGTGCTAATCTTGAGCTTTTGGAATATAGGCACAACATTACCCTGCGGCCCAACACAAGAACCTGACGAACAAACGACGATGGCATTCACAACGCTGTAGTGATTCGGGTTCCCGGAGAATTGTATGAATACCTTTCCAGCGAAAACATCCTCAGAGACATGAAGAGATGGACAACGTAGAGCGGCTATCGAACGATATGCAATTTTTCAAGGACAAGCAAGCAAGCCCAATGTGGCGATGAGTTGTACTCAAACGGTCGCAGGAAATCAGATTAGCACCGGTACCGACATGTTGAGAATATATTTTCGGTAACGTGGTTAGCCTAAGTAACATTGATTTGTGACGTTTGTTCTTTGTCGTGTACGTAATAAACGCGTTTCGCTTGTGTTGTGGTATTCGTGGGTGAACGAGAATATCGTTGGAAGGGTTGACCTAGGGACGAAATCGATAAACTAGTGTGGCTAATGTTGGCTCGAGCGACCTCGAAGCAATCGGTGTGATGGACATTTAAACAGGACAGTCGGTTTGACCTTGATTAATCTGACGTAATTCGTCTCCAAATCCCCACCCATACACTCAGCCCAAATATTCGTTTTAACGAGTGGGGATCTATCGCACCTGCATATACGCAGTGAATTAAATTAAGGAGAAGGTCGGACACACATGCAATGGTAACAATGCAGTTTAACGTGTCATCCCACTTTGGGTAGATCGTTTATGTTGCATTTTTGAACGAAACGTAATCAATACTATTACTAATTTTATACGCATTCACCTAGAAAGCTTTTATGACCCACACCTCAAGTTTTTGGCCCTATTCCAGCTCCAGAGCTGCTCTGGATGAAGAAAATCCCCAAATGGCTAGTTAATCAATTTGTCAAAAGACAGACGCGTGAACTGTTCGTTTACAACAAAATGTGTGTGAGTTGAAAGCCATGACATAATACTGATCAATTCGAAAAAAACATTATCGGAAAACATAAGCAAAGCGAAACAGAGGAAGGAAAATTCAAAAATGACATCATCTGAATTCATCAATGGCAAAACAGTTGAAAGCGTAGTTTCGTGAAACGTAAAGCAAGTTCGAAAAATGGACAGGTAGGAACAAACCGAAGGGAAGCGCCAAAGTGAAATCTAAGCTCAGCGAACAGAGAAAAATTCCGCTCACGTACCGGTACGTCTCAAGAGTATTCTTGAAAACCGATTAGTGGGATTGCTTCATGTGTATCATCGGAAGTTGTGAACTAGACAAAGCGCGGGGGGGGGGAAATCACAGTGAAAATTGTCAGTGTGATGAATATGTGAAAAGGTTTGTGGAACAACAATAAACAGGTGCTACACAGCAATATGAAACTATTGTTGGGTGGATGCTAAGAGTATTGTATAATTTTCGATCGCATACGTTTCGTCCAACTCCGCCAAGGATGGTCCCAAGCCCGTCTGAGAAAGGAGGAGGGTTGGGCTTAGGGCTAGCAACCCTATCCCGTAAAATCTACATTGCTACGGAAACGATGACAACAAATCCGAAAATTCTACTCATCAATGGCTATAGGAGTGAACACGAAGATCAGACTCTTCAAGAGCAACGTTCTGAGTGTGTTGCTGTATGCATCGGAATGCTGGAAGACGACCGCTGCCATCGAGCGCAGAATGAACGTGTTTCAAACTAAGTGCTCGCGAAGGATTCTGCGCAATTTTTTGGCCACACACCATTTCGAATGAAGAGCTTCTGCGAAAAACTGGTCTGGAACGCGAACTACATGCACAAGGATTCTCACGGTGCAGACGGCAACGGAAGCAGCGGCAGACCGGAACCACTGGCGTGGGGTTGTCTTCGCCTCATGTGCCACCCGGCACGGAGACGACTGAGTGAGTGAGTGTGATACGTTTCGTCCACAAATCAAAATTACGTGAAAGTGCAAAGTTGGTTATCCATGTCCGATACGGAATCGGTCTAGGGCACCTGACGCACATTGGCGAAATCCCTCCTGATACGTATTAACTCCAACAGTAATAATACGCGAAGACAAAACCAGAATGAATTGTATTCTAAAACTCTCAATCATCAACGCGCATAAAGCGCGCTCAGACGATGGATCGTTTAGTTCAAACTATCCAATCAGCTGTGGAAAGGCTTAAAACCGCTCAAGCGTTCGTAGCAGAATGTAACACCTCACAACAGTAACCGTCGTTACAATCCCTGAGCAGTCGAGATACTTGTTGTTGAGTTAACTTTCAAGGCGCCGATATTACTACCAAATCAATGAGTACGAGATGCAACTACAAAAACACAAACTTCTATAAAAGAAAACATATAACTCGGGGAAAACATAGTGCAGTAGAACATACAAGACTAGCATTGAATCGCTTGAGTAGTTGAACAGGAAATGAGAAATTATTGAAAAAGCAGTTTTACGGGAAATAACCTCAACCAAAAGTGATAATAAAGTGCGCGGCGGTGGTAAAAACAACAGAACGAAACAGTCGGTGATCGAGTGTGAACAACAACGTGAACACATTCATTGCGAAAAGAAAGTCAAGATGTGCGTTACGTGATTCCCTTTATAGATCAATTTGCACAAGGTAGTACAGCGGATAAATATCCTAACAAACGATAGACAATTGAAGCCCCTACTGGATGAGGCTGACACACGTTCAATCACGTATGATCCCACATCTGCGGATTGGATTGAACCAACGGATTTGATCGAAAAATCCAAATTTGCATGCATTTCCATCATACACACACAAAGACCGGATCGTGCTATTCGCATTTATCAAAGCATTCTGCTGCTGATAAGAGCGAACAGCATGAAACTGATCGTGTGGGATGGCAATGCACGCAACTATGGAACTTGGATTCATGCCAATTCGTTTAATCCCATGGACTTGCGTGGGGACCATTGAATGAATAGCTTGGTCACGCCAGCCATAATCAACAGTGGTCTACAAGTTCAACATCTCCAATGTTTCAACGAACACTGACCCTGATCTTATCATCCCTAGCTGATGAGTGCAAGTCCTGTATAGACGCAGCAGCTGGACTAATCATATAGGATTCGTAACCTCACACATACAAACCAACAATCGCTGACTCAGATCTCTGGACTACAACTTGTAACTGGAAGGGAATACATCAGATCACGGAGCTGCGAGTGAAGCGCAAATAAGGCCGGGTCATCGATGAGAGCGGCCCATACCCAAACCCAATCACCGGAGTTAAATGATCGAAGTTCGCGTTGTGAAGGGTTGCGACATAGCTACCAATCCATTTATCGTGCAGTTTATTACTACGTCTTGGCGATTTTCGCTCCGTAACTATTTGCAGGTGGGAAGCGCACTAGCGGAGAATGCTAAACACGAGCAGAACACCGCCTCTGGAATTAAACCAGCGCAGAAATCGATCGACGACGAGCCCGTAATAATTCGGTTTCGGGATGATTAAATGAGAACGACCCGGGCGACAATATCCTCTAAAGCACAAGCTGATGGCAACGATTGCCGCTATCGTGCAATTCGCCAGGTTCGGTCAACCGAGCCCTATGTGGTAAAGGCTTAACGCATACGGGTTAGCATGAAATCGAGGTGACAGCCGGGTGAAACATGTTGTGGTTACTCGATTTACCTATATCAGATAGCCGTGTGTTTTGTTCTTTGGCCTATACGTATTAAACGCGTTTGACGAATTGGCTTCGTCTTATGTTGTGGGATACGTGCATGAATAAGATGAGCTTGGACAGGTCAACCTCAGAGATGAATAAATAGGGGCGAAACGCTGGGGTGACGTCCTTAATATCCCACCGAGTGAGAGGTAGCCAGTGCAGACAACTGAATAGACGTTTGAACAAGCGAGGAGATTTTGCATAGATTGCGGCCATCACCCGCTACACTATGGCACGTCAAGTCGAATTAAAATTGAGATTGAAGGGTTGGCCCATCTCACATCAAGGAAGCGTTGTACGGTCATTCTTGAGACGTTGATCGTGATCATTGAATACACGAAAGCGAATTTATCAATGACGTTATTGTCACCGGTCATAGGTACATGATGCTTACGTTGAGCGCTCAAACATTTTCAAATTTTGAGCTATCAATAGATTACGTTTACAAATCAGATAGGTAATTGGATCGTTTGAGAATCGACAGTGCAGAACGGCTTCGCAAGTACGGATTGGGCCTCTAAAATACACAACAAGTCTAAAGTCTAAACAATATAAAAAAGGCAGTGGAAGGTATTTTGGTTAACTGAAAAACCGCATCATTTTAGGATAGTTGAAGGCAAATTCATAGTTGTAGCAAAGCGCACGAACAGACTTAAATACGCGGGAATCAATCGCATGGAGTTAATTTCATAATGGCCAGCTTACTTAAAACCACAATCGAGAACTAGGAAAGGTACAGAAACAGTGCAAAGAAATTTGATCGCAAGATCAGTTTTTGGGTAATCTTTCACTTCAGACACTGAAGGTTCATCAGAGCAAGGGTGGTAGTCGGGACCGGGAACTGAAGTAAGTAGGATTCCACCCACCAGACACAGGTTGCCACCTTGTGGATTGGTACAAAGTGGCATTAAACGGATGCTTATGAACAGCCTTGGCACAATCAGTGTAGAAAGGACGGCACAGATAAAGGGTCACGTGAACTGATCGATTGCTTGCAGAGGCAATGAGGATACGACCGTTAGACCCATGTGAGAGATTTACAACATACAACCATAGAGGTGTTTACGTTACAAACAGACAAATTACAACAAAATATCTGAACTATAATAGCAAATGTGCATGAATCGCCCCAAAACGGAAACTTCATTTTCCCGTCGCAAACCGGAAACAGGTAGCCCGCGTGTGGACTAGTATTATGCCTATATTCAATCGTCCATTCAATTCAGTGCCGAGCACCTAACACCGTGCAATAACCGCGAAACCGGTCGTGTGCTTCCGTCCTGCTTTTCGAACGTCATATACTACTTATTAATAAAAATCTGACTTTAAACAAAAACTACCATCATGCTGTTATTGGAATGTTTCAAAAATATTCCAAACAGCTACCGGTGCTACATTGCACCGACTGTGGGACTTAGATTAGACCCCACGTAAAAAGCTAAATTTCAATTTGCAAATGAGGATTTATCCTCGAGTTCGCAAATAAATGGGTTTAGCACAAAGTCAGAACGGCGTTCGAATGTCAGGTCACGGATACGCACACCTGATGAGCGGCAATAACCGCGAAACCGGTCGTGTGCTTCCGTCCTGCTTTAAACAAAAACCGTGCTAAATTGATTTGCTCCCGGTAGTGAGCTTCATGCGAAAACACGATAGTCTCACTGATATTGCCATTTCTTTTCATATCTGGCTAGGCCTGTAGAACCTGACAGTATCTAAGCCTATGAGCAATCTATGGCTGCGCGACACGTTATCTAGAGAAGGCTTGTGACACCATACTCATATACTAAGCGAGTAAAGGGACCTAAATACACTACCTTTAGGCTAGGTTATCGAACACTCGGAAAATCCTGAGTCTAGTGTTATTCTTTTCGGGGACGAGAAACAAAAATAAAAGAAGAGATAGATATGGAAAACTCTAATTTTTGTCAAATCCGTGATTACCACAGTAAAAATTGTCCAGCTAATATCACCGAGAGATTATAAAGAGCTTTCTGAAACGAAAGCCATTGTTAAAAGAGTCACCAGAATAAAAACACGTCTCGTTGGCAGACTGGATAAAAGACCGAGTAAATTTTACCCAGATATAACAGATCGAGTTTGGTTTAACCATTTTAAACTAGATACGAGTCACAGCTGGCCAATTTTGACCTATGAAATGAAACGTGGAATAAAAAGATCATGCAAACTGTCACAAAGAAAATGAACATCCGTCGTTTGGTGAGTGTGTAAGGAGTAAAACACACTGGAACGATCACCAACTAAATCGGGGTGTATAAGGGACATGAAACACAAAAACAACTCACTCCAGTGTTGCCTGATGCACATCATCATCGGTGGCAAATAAAATTTCAATCAGCCAGAACGGTGTAAAGACCGTTTATAAAAGCGTAGTTATGTACGAGTCAATGTAAAATGTTCCAAAACGAAGCTAATCGTAGGCTGGTTTACTATTGATGAAATATTTGACGCGACGACACTGTTCAACCATATTAGCTAATATAAAACCGCGAATGCTTATTATTTTCAAGGCAAGCGTATGTTTAGCGATAAAGTAGCACAGCTGCTTTAGGCTACTTTACGTATCATTGTGAATGAAAAGATGGCAAGCAATGCGATTTTTAGCGCATTGACAGGCACGAGTCGATAATAAGAAGGTTGATGGCCAATACTGATTAAGCATTATCATTGCTGATTCGTGGACGATACGCAGAGGATTCGCCCGATAGAGATATTTTGACGGCATGTCATCAAGATTAATCGTTCGTTATTGACTCATTTAACTCCGCCAAGGACGGTCCCAAGCCCGTCTGAGAAAGGAGGAGGGTTGGGCTTAGGGCTAGCAACCCTATCCCGTAAAACCTACATTGCTACGGAAACGATGACAACAGATCCATGGTTCGGTCATGTCTGCAGGATGGATCCCAGTTCGCATACGAAGGTAGCCATTCACTGGCGTCCGCAAGATAAACGAAAAGGGGACGGCCCAACGAAACTTGGCGCGAACGTTGGAACGCGAACTACATGCACAAGGATTCACGGTGCAGACGGCAACGGAAGCAGCGACAGACCGGAACCACTGGCGTGAAGTTGTCTTCGCCTCATGTGCCACCCGGCACGGAGAGGGCTGAGTGAGTGAGTGAGTGAGTATTGACTCAATTGCCCCACACACCAGACAAAATTTGTTTATTTTGTAACCGATGGGTTATTAGGCAGAACCTCCACGCATTTGTGTACAGGCCTCTGTAAATTAAGGCGACGTACACAATAACAAAATCAAATAAGCAATTGAGCCTAAGGTACGTCTCACCAGCAAAATCAACTCACACAAGCTTTCATTATCAACCGATGGTACAAAACTTCGAGAAAAACCATTAGAATTGACATCGTTTTGAGGTTGTGCTTGAATTCTACCAAATAAAGCAACTCCACGCAATACTTGAAGGCAAATTCTTGATAAATTCTTTTATTTCATTCATATCAGAAATGAAGGTAGGTTGGGAGCCAATGACACATGGGTATTCAACCATTGACAGAAATTCAACCAGTCGAAACGACTTGATCCGTAAAAGACTTACCGTTGGCACGGTAGTAGACTCGGGCGAATATATTGGGAAAAACTCCATCGGGGTTAATCGCGAGGGAAGCTCCTCATGACCGGCGTCGTGCATCTTGCGCATTGCATCACGTCTGATCTCATCCGGTAGCTCTTTGCCGGTTTCGGATATTCCACGGTTGAGCAATTCCGCCTTCATGATAATCCTGGTGGTCTCGTTCATTTCCCGATAGATCTGCGTCTTGACGCGCTGCGGAACGTCGGGGATCAGGGCGGCGATAAGCGAGGTAAGAAGTATCGCGGTGGTCTGAACGGGAAAATAAGTTGAAGTACGGTTTTCAAGAATAAAATCGTGGATATAAAACAACCATCAAAGACGGTAGTACCCGTAACTCATTCTGATGAGTGACTTGGCATTTCCCTCTAGAAATTGAATCATAAAATGCATGGAATTCTACGCAGTTTACAGTTTTCTCAGAATTTACAAAAGTGTTATGTGCACTTCTGATGAGCTCAAATAAGAGTGAAACTCGAGTCCAGGGTTTCTTTTATAGACCGTCGTGATCAACTTTGTGAATATGTCGATAGGCTTGGCACGGATGATTAGTCACACACATTACCAACATATTGCCCACAAAATGCTTAGATGTTGTGTGTCCCTCACTATTGAGGAGAAGGGGGCAAGTGATTGAACATACTAGCATGTTTTTTTAACAGAACACACCATTGGATACAGCTTCACGTTGTGAATGACCATATTGGCATCAAGTGCGAATAATCAACCAGTCACATTTAGGATTGAATGGATTCCCGGTGAAGTTTAGAACATGCGATGCAGTACCACCTTACCTCATGTTAAGATACAGAATCAGAGAGTGTTTCCCGGTCAAGCGGTCAAGATGCCAATGTATAATGATGCTCACATTCTCCACAGAAATACCAAAACCGGATTCTGTTTGTTTGCTATCATCAGATGGAGACAGTCAACATCAGGTTGAGTGAACGTTGACCGAATGGAACGGGCTCATTGAACCTAGTGTGATAAACTATCCCCATGTGAGTGAGAGGGATGAGAGCGGAACAATATCCAAGGGAGCAAAACACGATTGGAAAAGAACGTGAGCCACCCAAATCATATTCCCAATGAAAGAGGACGGATGACACGAAAACGAAAACGAATGACTTGCGGTCAAGAAACAAGTTTGGGGACAACGAAGAGGTGACAGAAGGGGTAACATATATGGGCAGGCACATGAGCAAATATGCACGAACGATGGGCAATTATGTATCGTATTTCGTCTACATACCTCGAAAATGAAGACAAATATGAATTTGGCTGCCAACACATGGTAGTAGATCAGAGTGTGTGAGAGTTCCGGATCTTCCCAAGGTGGTTTTCGATAGGCATCGTAGCTGGAAAGGGGAAGCGAGCAGGTTGAAGTATGAGGTGATTAACAAGACGGTAGATTGGCACAAAAAAAACGATTATGATCCCCAAATTGGCGCCATCTCAAATAGCGTCCTAGTAAATCGATCCGGATTGACAATGTGTGAACATGATAATCAAAGCTCAGCAATACCCAGGAAAGATCTACATTGGGCTTACGAAATGCTGTTTTCGGACTATTTACTCGGCAAAGCATCAAATTAGCGGGAACTGCGAAATTCCGGTTGTTTCTCCAAGTGAGAACTTTACTTTACTTCACTTTTGTGCGACTATCTCCTCCTGGAGGATGAGTCGGCTTCAATGAAGGTTCTTGGGAATTTGGGTACAAAGCGGCGTCCCCAGCACTACTCGGCGTTTGTTCGAGTCAGCTTCTCTAGCCTTTGCAAAACCAAGTGCGACCTGCAAGGCAGCAGGGAGTTGCCAGAAAGAGGTGGTCTACCACACTCTTTCCAGGTTTTTTCCTCAGGGTTTTCTCCCGAAGCTTCCCGCATCGGGTATCCCGCAAGGCACACGGAGGTTTTTAAAAAAATTCACAGTTTTCCTTCCTTAGATGAAATGCCCTCCCAGGCTAACGAGCCTCCATCTGCCTGAAGCAAACTGGTTTCAGGCCGGGGCCGTCACTCGCCTTCGCCCCTTCTCCTGTTGGTAGAAGCAGTTCCGCCGGGCTCGGGGAGCCACTCGTGCAGGCCAGAAGCTGGACTTGGTTGTCAGAGGCTATTTGAGGCGCGTGCCATATGGGAGCATTTCATAAACAGTGGGAGTTTATCCCCACTGCCACCCCCGGCTATGACAACCTTTGGTTCCAAAGGTTGTCAAGTGAGAACAGAAGCAATGGCAAACTTTTACTCCAGATATCAATGCATTTTTTTATCGGATTTCAGTAGTAGCAGTTTCTAGAGTACGAGACTCAGGTGGGTTAAATTTCATTGCCCTATTTGCTCAATCCGAGCGCAAAATCTAACACGGGAGATGTCCAAAGAATAAATGTGAGTATCAATAAATAAGGTGTTAGGATTTTGGGCAGCACAGAAACTGGTAAATGGAATCAAATCGGTTGGTTGAGAAAGTGATAGTGTCACAAAATGATGGAAACAATCCGAGCATTCACGTTTAAAAGGAGATGTAGGTACCGCATTTTTGCAGACCGATCCTCCTCTTCTAGAAATTCCGTTCTATACAAAGACTCTCCTAAGTAGCATTGTGCTCACCCCACCCTCACTTACATATCACACAACCGGTTTTGATCGTTTTCCATTGTCGGTATAAATTTAGTGAGCCTTGAAACGGTGGTAAAGCGGAAAGTAAAGTTACATTTAAACGCCGGTGTAATATATGGTTCTTACAAAGAAAGACAATGCTTAAATACCGAGTCAGAAAGTGGTTACGGGATGTGCAATCGTGCAGCACTTTTGTGCTGTGCGGCTAACACCGTGCTAAATTGATTGGCTACCGGTAGTGAGCTGCATCTTGAAACACGCTGGAGTCTCACTACCATCTTTATTCTATTTTCTTTCCCATATCTATCTAGGCCTGGGCAACCTAACAGTATCTTAGACCACTTTGCCTGGATCAGGTTTGTGCTTTCAATCACTCATTCAATCCTGAGTCAAGCGCTCGAGCCGCTCATAGATGATCAACGCAATGTGTTGCTCACATACACCGCAATTACACAACACACTCATATTTCTTACTGTTTTCCGTCATTAGGTGCAAACAGAAAGATTACGTTCAGGAAGAGCATGGCAACCGTGGTCAAGATTTGGTAGATCGGAATGGTTGTGTTAGCCATTTGCAAGTGAAACGTTGTACTTTGCTGTCGAGGCAAATTTTTCTTCGAGAATGGTCATGAACAAGTTTGAAGATGGCAGATCAACATCAGGTGTATCTAGCGGCTTAAATTAAACCCAACGACATATGGTAGCATAATGCGTGAATGCTGATTAAACTGCCACAGATTGAAACACCATTTCAAACAAAACCCACCGGCAATATTCCGAAGTTGAATTAACCGCGAACCGCGATGATTGCATGAACGAGAGCGTGAAGTTTTTGAATCCGTAATTGGTCTGATCCGGGCTGTAATGCGTTCGATACACCCAGCGGTCGATAAATTGCGTTGTGAACGCAATGACGCAAGCCTGAATGAGATACAAATTATCGATTGGACATGTCGAGTTCGGAAGAAACAATGGAACAGCACATCTCGCGAATAAAACAAATATCGAAAGGGGTGGCTTGACATGACAATGAAGCAGTGTGTAGTGTAGACTGGGAGTACACGATAACACAAGGAATCTATCGTGGGGCTCGTTCAAGAGAAAGAACATCCATTTAACCGTCCTGATGACAAAACGAGACTCAAAAAGCAAACATGTGTAACAAGTTAGCAGATGATCCAAGTGTCCAGCAAGTCAGCCAGTAAAATAGAATTCAATTTCTGAAACATGTTGTGAGTAAAATGTTAGGATAAATAATATTTTATTTGGATACTTGACCACACTTAGACATAATGTCGTTCGGTGCTAATGTAAACCACTATTGCTAAAAAGATAAAGACAACAGGCATTATCGTCTTTAGGCAGGGAAACAACAGATATTGCTCTTGGCTGCTGGCCGTAGATCACGCCCCCGAACGACAGGGTAGTGCCAATCGTTGTGAACAGTACCGCAGAGATTGCAACTCCGGAACTTGACTGAATAGTCATGAGAACATCGGGGACTTCGGATGTAGATCATTGATCACCATCGACCGACGGAGGGCTGCAACGTATATGTATGATATGAAAGCACAAGCCTGATCCAGGCAAAGTGCCGCACAGTCAGAGATTGCACGTGAGCTAAGATACTGTCAGGTTGCCCAGGCCTAGACAGATATGAGAAAGAAAATAGAATAAGAAGTGGTAGTGAGACTCCAGCGTGTACCCGCATGCAGTCCACTACCGTTGGCCAATCAATTTAGCACGATGTTAGCCGCACAGCACTGAAATAGTGCACGATTGCACATCCGGATTCGGAAAGCAACTTCATAAGTTTCGATGTCCCTTCATGATACACAAGTGGATGGAATGATATTCGAATAGTAGTGCCTGTATGCATGTGAAATGGTGGTAAATCTGACAACATACAAGAAATGAAAGGTAATGATGATATCAAACTAGTTCATTTTGAAAAACTTTTTAATACGATTTATAATGGAAGATTTTGTTCTTGGAGATTTCCATAGTCCTTTGTTTTTTCTGCTAGCACGGGCTTGGGAAGCAGTGTAAATTGCCAAAACATTCTCTGGGAGTACCTTGGCGTTGGAATAACTGAGTGAACATAATCCGTCATCCAGTAGTAATTTTGTCACATCTTTAAAAGAAAAGTAGCCGCTGCAATTAACCGTGACGAGGAATCGATTCCAAACGGACGGAAGTAAACTTTGGCGGCTTTTCCAACGTCTGATGTTAAGCGGGCTAGCGAACTGGAGAGTGACTAACGGGAAGAACCATCGGTAAAATTGGAAAAGTTTGACGAAAGCTTATTCGTGGAATATGAGTGACCATTATTGTCCCATCTGGGTCAACCCGATTGGGAAGAGCACGAAACTTGATTTTGCGCGAAAACACATTGCTTGTAAAATCGCTGTGAATCTGATGGCAGAGGGTATCTCCGAATTAGAATGTAATTTTATTTAGAGCGTTTTGGACTGTAAAAGCATGATCATCCATGCCCATCATCGATCGAACATGCAACGTAGAGAATGGTCAATGTGAATCCAGGTTGCCAACTAGATTGAGTTTGCAAGGTAAAAGTTAATTGATTCGTTGTTTGAAAACGAGTAGCTTGCAGGTGTATACGCGATGGTGTCTAAATTTACGCACAAATGATACCGATATTTTGGAAACGTGGTCTGATTGAACGTTAATGTAAACATTCGGTGTACATGTGACACAATCTACCCTGGAAACGTACGAATATGGGATACCATGGTGACTGAGGCAAAAACAATCGACGACGTCTGGTAAACGACCAAGCAGACACTGACCTCTAAATTAACCTCACCAAGATAACCGATAAGGCTTTAGTAAGTTTTTGGTTACGATGGAAAGTAATTCAGCAATGTTACACATATGTGGACTTAGAAAACGCATCCCAGTGCTGGGTTGAAATCGTGCTAAACACCACACTGTACATCAGTACGTGTTATATAGAAGACCTTGTTGTTCGTGTTGGCCTCAATGGATGTACATCACAAGCGCGTGATTGGATCATGCTTCACCGAGTTTCGATCGCTCCCGTAGCAGAGTGATAGGCAGTACTAGAAGGATGATCAGCGGCGAGATCTACGATTGCAGCCGAGAACAATATCTGCACTTCCCCGGCTTGCAGACGACGCCTTCACAGTGCATCCAAAGTTCTTCCCAATTCATAGAAGACATTGATAGCCATTAAACCAGATAATGTAAAGACTAGTCCCAGTCTAATCGGTGGTATATCTACACACAGCAGTAAAAAATAAATTCACTCAATTGAAACAAGCCGAATGTTTGGTTAAATCGATGAATAACCACTCACATTGGTTCTAATGGCGATACTAGAGAGGACCAATAGAATGGGATACCAGATGCCTGCAAAATGAAAAGTGATTGGCTAAAACGGAGTCACAATAACAGGCGCGGGAGAAATTTGCCCGTCATCGATTGATAGAAAACTTTAACGTCAACAGACATTCGATTGTGAGCTATTAATAAATAAAGTACAGGAAAAGCTTCGTAATGAATGATATTTTTGTGGATCGTTTTATTGCATGGGACAACCGTACCGATTGACCGCTGAACTATGCGTAGAGTTCCCTGTTGAGTTCGAATGATCAAACCGTTTTCACAGCGAGTAATGACCGTCCCGTCAAGATCGACAAACCTGGC
Organism: Atriophallophorus winterbourni; assembly: GCA_013407085.1. Classification (NCBI taxonomy): domain Eukaryota; kingdom Metazoa; phylum Platyhelminthes; class Trematoda; order Plagiorchiida; family Microphallidae; genus Atriophallophorus; species Atriophallophorus winterbourni. The sequence continues at coordinate 40,045 of JACCGJ010023584.1, forward strand.
GCCAAAATCATGGCTGGGAAAACGTCGCCGTTATGCAAACGATGACCAGATTAAAAAATAGTGCCTTATTGGGATGCATTGACACCTCTGGTTCCCTATGCCTTCAAATTATCCGGGACTGAAAGACTTGTGCATAAAACGATAAACCGAAATGACAGTCTGTTAAATACGTTGCGCTACCAAGTCAAGACAATCGGTAGTAAATATCGACTCGGAAGCCTAGCGAAACGTTCCTGTTGAAAAATTCACTTTGTGCTTTCTCGTAATCAGTATTTACAGAGAAAACCGTACAGAAATGAATGCCACAGTTCAGCCACATTCGATACAGCGAATGGTGCTGATGGAACTTAACGAAATACTCGGTTAGCGTCCTTGACTTGAGAGGTCGCGATATCAAGTTACTAAAGTACACCCCCCATCGAGAGACACCGGAAAGCCTTTACGGTAGATATCCCATCATTAAAGATTATCGCCTTCTTCACCTTGAATTCAAATATACCTTCAATAATAACCTCGCCATCTATTGTATCTTATCGCATCTTTCACAGACACTTTCTCACACTTGCTGCAAGTTTGTTCAAGTGATAGCAATGGCATTAAAAGAACGGAAAGCCTGTGACATTTTAGGTGCATCCTTTAATATCCCCGTTAGTGGCATGTAACACTCCTCTTTGTGCTTCAAAATGCATCGGAAAGGAAAACGTGTTACTCGAGAGGATTTATCATAAAGAAAGTAACATGGTTACCAGATTGTATAGCCTACAGTTGGAGAAGCAACTGCTTCTACTCGGATTGAGCGCTATCGAACGTAGGCACATTCAAGATGACCCCTTACTAATGAATCAGACATGGTGCCATTAGCCTACCCTTCAACGAATGTATTCCAGCATACACAATTGTCGTCGGAACGTTTACTCAGTCCATGTACGGTGTCGCTGAAACTCTTTACCGTCAGAATTGGTGTCATCACCGAGCGTACATACTCGTAAACCAACGTTGGAAGATTTCAGCCCGAATAAAACTGTGTTGTGACCTAAGTGATGTGTTGCTCACATACCCCGAAATTACACTCCACTATCGGCTTCTGGCTGTTTGCCGTCATCAGATGGAGACAGTAAGATTAGGTTCAGTGAGCCTTGAAACAGTGGATAAATGGTAAACAAGGTTATACATGAATGCCACTGTTGTATAGGGTTCGTACTACGAACCACGATGTTCAAACACAGAATCACATAGTGATTCGTGGTCAAACACACAAGGTGCTTATGGATGACCAAAGTGATGAGTTGCTCACATCCCCCGAAATTACACTCCACTACCGGTTTCTGGCTGGAGACAGTGTTGTGACCTGATAGCTAAAAACCACCGGTGCTTCTAATACTCCTAACCACTGAAAATAAACTACAAATACATACATTTCTCACCAATATTTTCTTAAACTATTTCATACGTAGCAAACCTTTTACTCCGCTCTAACCGAATTGTGAATGTACGAATTGTTGAAATTTTATACATATATCTATGGTATTTTAAAACGATATGCTTTTTAACTATCAATCTTGTATCAGTTCATAATTGTGCAATCTACCTCTTTCCTTGAAAACCGTGAATCAAATTCGTTCCTTTGCAAACAGTCCGTAAAGGCTAATCACCAGCATGAAACTGAATATCAACAGTGAAGGAACATTAAGAGAGAGCGAAATGCAAAGCGCATGGAACAAACAAAAACGCATGACTTCCACGCGGTGAGAATTACCGATTGTTTTGACTCGATCCACCACCGGGCGACGATATTGGTTGACAAACTTTTTCGCGTCTCCACGAAGCTCGAACAGGTTGTTGAGTAGACCGAAAAACGGAGCCAGCGGGAAGGCGGGGACAAACATGGTGATGAAGCCGAATTGAATCACTACAGGGGGTGGCGAAATAAAACGCGCGCGGTGTGAGTCGATGGGTGGTTTATTATAGACGAAATCTGAGTGACCATAGAGGCATGGCAGGGGCAAGTTCCAGCACCAAACCATCGTTATAAACATTTCTTTCATGATTATGGTTTAATGAGTGGTATCAAACATTTGCTAATATCTCGCTGGCTCGAAGCAGACCGACGACTGATATATACCGGGTAGAGCAAAGGTCAAGCGTTTGGGTGCAATGTCTTGGCCGTCCCTACACTTGGTAAAACCACTTAATTCTTTGTACGGCATAGTAGACGGGATTTGGTCTCACGTTGGCTTGATGTTCTTAGCCCAAAGGAGGTTAACTTAGAATCCATCTTTAGTCTAGGTGCGACCACACGACTTACGGAAATCGAAAATCAGAAGCAAAAAAGGGCATGAAAAATCATTCCAAGAACTTTACCAAAAGCGGTAGCAGAATTCGATGAGAAGTTGTCTACAGCGTCTGACTTTAATTAACTAAACTCACTCATTTCCAAGTACTCATCAAACAGCATTCGCGAACCCGGGTTGAGAAGAGTGAAATCTGCTCGGCACGAGAGCAAGTGGCTCGCGCCTGGTTCCATGGATGAAGCGAATCGCTCGTTCATGTCGGCCGCTGTGAGGGCAGCGTCACCGGCCAGTTTCTTTTGCTGAGAACGACGGCGGCACGCGTGATACAACCGCATGAGCCAACTGGACGAAGAAAGCGGGGTGTGAATTAATTTAGCTGGCGCTGCTCGGTACACAGAACGAAGTAGTTGCAGTGTTTAGTGAAGTCGTTCATTATGTTTTGCGATTAATTATCCGTACAAAGTCATTTGAAATATTCACAAAGTTTATCACAACGGTCCACATTGGAAGCACTGGACTCGAGTTTCGCGCTTATTTGAGCTCATCAGCAGTGCATATCCTGTCTCGGGTCGAATTCGAACCCAGGATCTTCACCATTGCAATCTCAGACCTTACGGTCTGACCGATCGCGATATAGCCTTTATGAATGTTTCTTTGAGTAGCGTCATATGTCCGACCAGTCGAGAAGGAGCCAGCAACACCTGTTGTGGTCGCCCAACCGATCTGATCTCCTTGTCAGGTCTTCCCATCAAATACAGTGTTAGCTAACATCGGGAGACTGCAATGGTGATGGTCCTGGGTTCGAATCAGACCTGAGGCAGGATATGCACTGCTGATGAGCTCAAGTAAGAGTAAAACTCGAGTCCAGTGCTTCCAATGTGTGATAAACTTTGTGAATATTTCAAAGGACTTGGTATGGATGATTAGTCGCAAAACATAACGAATTAGTTGAACGGATCATGTTGAAAAGGACAGCCTCTAGTCATCTGATCATCGTAAACCTCGGCACTGTGGTTATAATCACACAACATGGGAATCAATATCAATGAGATAGACGAGATTCTGACGCGAAGCGAATGATAAACACAACCGCGTTGTGTGCCATTAGGCACTTTTTTGATGTATGAGTGACAAATAATGTATCCTCGCAAATGACCCCAGTCAGCAAAAACCACACCGAGTGAATCATTACCAAGACAAGCTATGATAATAAGACAGCGATATCAGTGACCGAGATGATCGTATACTAAAAGCAAAAAATGAGGATGATAAACCATTAGGAATCAGCATTTATCCCATCTGAAGAAACAGCTATTTAGGAGCGTTTCTCTGCCAATATCATCATTCGTGGTAGATTGGCACGTTGTAGGTTATCTTGAAGCACGGATGCAAATATAAAATGATAAATAACCGTTGCTCAAGTCACTAATGCAGTTATGAGTACCCAATGTTAACCTATTAAACACGATGGTAAGAGCAAGCTATAGCTTCACACTGGCGAGTTGCTCACTCCATAAAGCGCTCGTATGACAAAATGAGAAAGAATTAGCGAAAGTTCGACACAAGACACACGACAATCAGTAACGATTGAATGAGGCAGTCAATCCGGGCAAAGCCGAATGATTTAGTCAATCTCGTTTGGCCCACGCTAAAAGTAGCAATAAACATGGAAGTTTTTCTCGACCATGGATATGTACTAAGAGCCTTGGGTTCACCGAACAATTAAAACTTAACCTGCACCACATAACCATCGCTACATTCCCCTTCAATGGGATGCGAGATCAAAAGAAAGGTTATTAACGGTAAATTGAGTGAAATGAATGAAGGGCAAAATTGCTGTTACACTGTGTGGCACTGATGAGAAATTTTCTCCCAATCACAAACAATCAATCGATGGATCAAGCGGTATCCAGGCGCATCAAAAGCAGGCTTGTTGTGAATATGGATACGTGAGACTTTCGCAGACTAAATCACTTTTCATGTTCAATCTGAAGCGACGGGTGATTCACGCACCAACACGCTTTTCCGGAAACCAGTCACAAACAGCCAAAGCACTCAGCGAAAACGTTCAAAAGTGAGCAGATGAAAAGACGCACAGTTCCATTGTGTGTCACAGGTAAACAAAAATCCTGTGTGATTCACAACAGCACAGCAGCGCAGAATCAAGCTGTCGGCGCCATATGCACCGCGACACGCAATCATCCGAACGAAAGTGACGCGAGCCTCTCATTGGCTACAATTTGGAGATGATTTAGAAATATGAATGTGCACCTCGGACAATTAACCTAGAAGCAAATTACTCGTGGCGGTGCGCAGCGTTTGTTTGTTGCACGGGTGGGCAATAGTGCAGTACGTCTGTGCTGTGTGGCTAACGCCGTGCTAAATTTATTAGCTGAGGGTAGTGAGCTGCATGCTGAAACACGCTGGAGTCTTTCTCTACCATCTCCATTCTCTATTTCTCATGTCTGTCTAGGCCTGAGCAACCTGACAGTATGTTAGCCCACGTGTAGTCTCTGAGTGTGCGGCACTTGGCCTGGATCAGGCTTGTGCTTTCATGCCATACTATACCAGCGCTTGTTTTAGAAGCGTAGATACATTTTGGTTTCCGTTTGCATGACATACAAATATGCGGATGAATAAAACAGGCATTGTTAATACTGTGGTGACAAATAGTACAATGGACAAAATATTCACAAAAGCTTCCGCGTGAAATATTAAATTGAATAAGCAGGCGAGACTAGCCAGAAAGCAAAAAATACAAACGACGTTTCAATTTATTGTAAATTAATAATGATATAATTAATTTCATGGACAGCATGATACCGATAGTCAGAACCGAGTGCTTAACTGTCTCGTATGCCACGTGAAAATTTCAAAAAAGCTTGGAAAGGGTGGGACGCGAAAAGATACTGAACCTGTAGAAGATTAGAAACAATGGGATGAGGTACCTACATTTCAAGTCAAACATGCATTCAACTGCTTCATCGCAGTTTTAAATTGTCTCTTTTTAAAGAAGAAACACACGGCGAGAAAAATGTATGTATGTATGTGGATGTATATATGTATGTTTGCAAGCACAAGCCTGATCCAAGCAAAGTGCTGCACAGTCATTGACTGCACGTTGGCTGAGATACGGTCAGGTTTTCCAGGCCTAAAACAAATATAACTCAAGCTGGAAAGCAATCAAAGCCGGTTAGGATCTATTAGGACCTGCATTTCCCAAGTAAAAATTAGATGGCGACACCTACGAAGAAAATAACTACGCTAAATTAGAACCCTTTTAGTTAGTTGTGGAATCTGATAGCTTATGTCGATAAGCGCTGACGAGACCAGAGCTTAGCAAGCAGCCGTGTAAGAGCTATAAAACAACACGGAATAGAAGAGGGGATAGAGCGCGTTAACAATACTCACGGCATGAGCATTTCACGGACGAAACTCAGCAACTGCTTGCCCACCATGATGATCACCAGTTGCAAGAACAACTCGAACAAGCAATCCCCTTCGTCGCACTGTAAACAAAGCGAAGGAGAATAAACTTTGGTTGTCATGTGGGTCAGTCAGAAATAGCACTGAGCTTCACCATGCACTAATCGCTCTGGATGCATAGCCAGTGTTGGTTTGGTTGAGTGCACGATTACGAAAGAAACTCATTAGGAAGAAAAAAGGTACCGTTGCATTATACCGCGCATGATAGCAAGTTTATTTTCCCAGAGTATAGTGATTCGGAAAATGTTTCACACAAAGTTCTGTGGATAGAAAGTAAGTCCGTGTTTTAGATTATCTGTATAAAAATAGCCAACGAACCGAAGCAGATAACCCCTGTTGTAGAAGAGGAAGTTTGTTGCTGTGGATAGAAATAATGCTGATACCGAAGGACTCGTTGCGGCGAGCTATGTATCAACGAGGGTAACCCAAGCACAAGACATTTAGTGGTCACTAAACTATGGATGACCAAAGTAATGTGTTGCTCACATCCCCCTCCCTTACAACTCCAATACCGGTTTCTGCTGGTGGCCGTCGTCAGGTGGAGACAGTAAGATCGTTCAGTGCCTTGAAACAGTGGTCATCCATAAGCGCCTTATGTGCTTGACCAAGAATCCCTTTGTGATTCCGTGTCTGAACATCTTGGTTCGGTGTACGAACCCCATATAACAGTGGCATACAAGTATAACTATGTTTACCACTTTATCACTGTTTCAAGGCTCCCTAAACCTGATTTTACTGTCTCCACCTGACGATGGCAAACAGCCAGAAACCGGTAGTGGAATGTAAGGGATGGGGATGTGAGCAACACATTACTTTAGAGAAATCTGTTAAGCGTTAACTCCGACGCGCGGAACACGTACGTTGCGGTTACATATCAGCTTTCGACAAATCGGCTATAAGAACCATAAGACATTTTGAAGAATCAGCCAATAACTGACTGACTCACCATCCAAGGCAGAAAACCAGGCGCCAGTAGACATGTTCAAGCAAGCGTACACAGCCCGTACATCCGGGCTACCATGGCGCCTTGTTGGATAAACGCCAGGCGTTGCGAACCGAAAATCCGACAACGAACCAGGGGTGAAATTTTGTATGCAATATCAGAGATTTTAATCGATCACATAACCAATCCATGATTGCATTGCAAGAATCTGGCAAAGCAGGGCAAACTTTCGCTTGAAAGTTGGCTACACAGGCCCCGTATCAAATAAAAGTGCCGCAGTTTCGCAGCCTCAGACGAGACAGATTTTCTAGAACTTGGGATGCAGCAAAACGATTAACGGTAACCAAGTGGATGTGGCAAGTTCTCGGCATTATCGAATAAGGGAGAGTACGAAAGTGAAACTAGACCCGCAAGTCTTATGTAAACTCAACATACTTGAAACCACCCGGACTGTGATTTCTGACATATTTTTTCCACTTGTCTTCTCGCAGATAAACTGACTAGCGTTGCATATAGGGTTTCCAGAAGCTGATGGACAACACTATACTTTTCTCCTTGGAGTTGGATCTTTCTTGACATCGACAATAAGGAGTTCAAATCTTAAGCAAACAGTTTGGCAGTATTCATGGCTTATTGAGTGTGACCTCTCTCCAACCTACCGATATAATATTTCCCAGAAGTGGAATCTTCGATAACTTCGTGGCGTTGACGCAGTAATACGAGATTTATCGTGACAGGGACGGATCTGAACTGTGTGTGGTTCTTATATAAATACTTTATCGGTCAATTATATTCACTCCGAGGCTTCATGTGGATTTAACATCGGTTTATACATTGCCAATTTAACCCTGGTTAAACATGTAAACAATTCAAAGAATTCATTGAATGCTAACAGGCATGTGTAGAATCAATCAATTATGTACGACGAGATAAAGCAATAAAGAGTGGAGAGAAAGAGAAACTTAACTAAACGGATCAAAGCCGGTATAGCAATAGATTGGAATATGTATCGGACCGATCGTGTATTCATAATGCAAAGAAATTTCAGTGTAATCCGTTAGAGTTGTTTTTGGGTAACGTTTCACTTCTGACACAGAAGCTTCGTCAGACCAAGGGCGATAGTCAGGACAGGGAACACGATTAAGTAGTAGTCAACCCACCACCACTGTGTTGACCTTACCGCTAAGCAGCCTATATTACGCCTACAGTGTGTCACTTCTCGTGGGAATGACCAGGATCAGTGGTCGATTTTCCTCACAGTGTGTATGCACGTCAATCTGATACAAGTGAACATGGTCAAGGTCAGTTGACTCAGCGGCCCCCATACGTAAATGTACATAACTAACGGGGCTAAGGTTAAGCTGTTTGAAGAAAAACAAAAATCTAATTAACTAGTAGGTATAAGGTGAATAAAAATTATTTACTTTCGCATCAGTACTGAGCGCCAGATTGTGGAGATTTCTGTCCCATCCACCTTACTGACAACCAGTCGATCTGCCTTGGCAACTTCGACCGCCTCCGCATGTAGGCGTTCGCTATACGGTTTAATACCGCGTCTCAATATTGCCACATTGTCTAGATCGACGCTGTGGCCCGTATCTAAAACGTGCTCCGCCAAGGCGGAATCACGAATAAGGGATTGATATTCCCTCGCATCCCGTGGCTGTCGCCGGACATGCTTTCGGTGTTCTTCGATTCTAGTGTGAATTTCCCTGGAAGTCTGCCCTATGTAAACACCCGAACAGTCCTTACAGTTGATTCTGTAGATGCTGTTCGCTGTCCTACGCTGGGTGGGTCATGTGTACAGAATGGAAAATGCTGGTATTCTATTTGGTGAATTTAAATCAGGAAGTCGACCGTGGGGCAGAATAAACTTGCAGTAAAAAGACGTTCGCAAAAGCGAATTAAAAGCTCGTGACATTGAGTGTACGAGTTGGGAAGAAGTTTCTCTCGATCGCTCAATTTGGAGGCATCATCTGCAAGCTTGTGAAGAGCAGATCCTGCTCTTGGTTTCTGGACGTAGATAACGCAGTCAGCGTGCAACTACCGCGGGATAGATTGCTTCCCCCGAAACTGAGTCTTTAGTCGTTTGAAACACTGTGGACATGCGCTTATGATGTTCAACCATGGCCGACATAGGTCATAGGAAAACAACAACAACATATACAACATTGTTCGGTATGAATAGCAATGAAATTAGATTCCATGTACGGTAGGAATCGCATAGTATAGCAGGCATGACATCCCAGTTGAGCGCAAGGTCACATCGAAAATTCAATGGCATACTTACACCAGTCGACTGAATGATAACATGCTTGGAGCCGGGTAACGCTCGCGTCGGGCCTTGAATGAAAGCAATGTAGAATATGGAAGAATAATAGTTCACGAACTGAAGCATGTATAACTTCAAGGTCAAACTGTTGTCGTATTCGATCTGCGTCCGGTGTTTTTCAAGATCCGTCAACCGGATTGCGACGCGTTCGTAAATCTGGAATTGAGAGAATCAAACTGACAATTACCCATGGTGGTTGGTTAGTGAGCTCGCTGTGCAAGGAAAATGTTATGAGGAATAGCAGGTGTTCCACGAGTAAACACTTGGCTGAGCATCGAGTACGAAGAAAGATTCCAGCTTCGGGTTTACCAAAGACCATGACAGCAACTTCAATCTGGTGATATTGATCAAACCTCGCTACATATTGTACAGAGTCGTAAAGAGTGCCATTACAGAGCTCTCGATTGATGTATCGAATATCAACTTCCGGTACAATGCATCAGACACAAGAAGACCGTAAATAACAATCATCATCATCATTGACAAGTAACGAGTGCTTAACTGTCATAAAAAGATGGGGACCTAAAAAGCTACTGAGCCTATGAAAGATTAGACATGGACACATTGGGATGCGGTGCTTACACCTCTAATCAAACATGCATTCACGAAAGTGTTGTAAACAAGTAGAGCGACATCAACATGATTAAGAATTAAAATGAAAGCCTG